>CAJNIZ010044644.1:0-27402 GCA_905231905.1 Symbiodinium pilosum | reverse complement strand
TCAACTTAGCAGCTGCAACCGGTACAGCGTTAGCATCATATTGGAATTGCAGCCAAGGCTAGATACACAGCTGATTAATCTCAAGCCAGCCCTCAATCCTGGAGGCGCCTCAGACATGCAACAAACGCTTCTCCACTTCACATGTAGCTGTGGAAATGATTCCTGCAGATTCTGGAAAGCTCACCACCTCGAACTTCCTTGAGTTAGCTTCACGTTCATCACAAGTTCCTGAGGAAGAAAGAGGTCCTGCGCAGAAGGAGGGCATAGCTTTCGTCTAACCTTGCCGTGAATAATGCACTAGCTCATTGTCATCGATGCATTGATCGTTAAGGCTTCTATGTGTATTATCCTATGCAGGCCCCTGTGGACTGCACAGAACCTGATTACAATTGCTTTAGGAGTTTGTGCTCAATCTTACTCAAGGTATGGTCACCTTCGGACACTTCTTATATGGGAGCTTCGCAAAATAACTACGGAAGTATCTAGGTCCTCGCAGGGCAACCACTTAGTGAGCCTCTCGATTGAAGGTTCTGGAACACAAACATTGGACATATGAGAATTGTTCAACAAGGCCTTGTTGTGGAAGTCGTTTAGGTCCAGAGTAAGAGGCGTACAGGAATGTATTAGAGATAGTTGTTGTCTGAAGTGTGATTGGGGTCATGTGGGACGCGCGCTTTTTCTCAGTTTCATCTCCCTGCAGATTCCCATAATTTGCTCCCTTGTGCATTCTGATGGGCTGCCGTTCTAAGATCCACAAGCATCTGCGCAACGCATGTGTAGTTGAAAGGAGCAGTCGCTCGACATGATCTTCATGCGCGAGCGGACAGAGGCAGGGTACCACATCATTGGGCTTTAGCGGTTTAGCATTCAAGGTCTGAGGTTCAGAGGTTGGATTGACCTCTGGAGTTCATAGTCAGAGATTCAGGCACTGGTGTTTAGAGCCTGGGATGTAAGGTCTAGTCTTTGGGGTCGATGGTCTAGAGTCTGGAGTAGAGTTTTACCCCAGTACTCAGAAACTTTGCCCGTAGCATGCATCATGGACCCACTGTTTCCTTCTTACCGCAAGACAGCCCAAGTAAGAGTAGCAATGACTTTGCCGACAATGATTATAATTAGTTTTGTGTGTATCTGTGTGAGGCTCACAACTTGTTACTTATCAGTCGGGGTTTAAATTGCCTTGGCTGGGCTGTAGCTTCGTTCTGATCGAATGCCCCCGTGGATCCAGAACTCGTCGATCAGGTAGGCTACAAAAACTTCTGCTAGTGGAATTTCGTTAACTTCAGTTTCATGATTATTCCAGTCTCCGGCGTGCAGGTAATCCCGCAACTACGTGTGGGAGAGGTCAATGGGGGCTTCTATCTCGTCCACTGCAACGCACGAACAAGGCTTTTCCTTGGAGAGTTGCACATCAAGCCTGCACGCAGTTGTCACCACGCGGGCAAGGTTGTGGGTTAATTTTTGTAACAGGATGAGGTACTCATTTGTGTATGGGGCGCCTCCAGACCCTACTCTGATACTGCGGACGGAAGAGAAGCTTCCCCATAATCCCATATGCAGATGTGGGCATGAAGAGCTGTGACACAGAACTTACTGTTTTCGTCCAACACCAAGCCGGCATCCTCGAATTCAGATCCTCGCGTTTGACACGATTTGTGCTTATGCGGGCGAGGGCAAGTCAAATCAAGGGGTGACTTTGTTTAAGGTTCAGCTACAATCATCAGCATCATCATCATCATCATCATCATCAGCGGCAGGCGGAGGAGCTTTATTATTTCCTTGTCAGTAACCTGAGGGTTCGAAGTAGCAGTAGCAAGCAGTAGCAGGAGCAGCAGCAGAGGAGGATGAGGAGGAGGAGGGGGAGACTTGAATGACACCCTGCTCATAGATTACTTTGTGCGGTCTTTTTCTGGCTTTTGGATTCATGGAGATATGTAACTGTTGTTGCGTGAGCTAGAAGCCCTGATGCCTAAACTGCAGAACGCCAGACACTACACCCCGCAGAGATCTGATGTCTGCATATGAACCTCGCTGTTATTGCAGGTGCTTCTGGCAAAAGGTCCTGCAAGAAGAGAAGGCTCGCAAAGCGTGTGGATGTCGGCAATCAAGCTTTCCCTCATGGAAAGATCGGGTGTTCAGGGGGCGTTGGATGCGTATGAACACCATGAAACAGCCCTTGTACGTGGAGGATCTTTTTCTGAGTGATTAGAAGCCGAGTCTTCCAGCGTGAAGCTCTTCCAGGGCCTGAGAAGGTCGCTGCCTTCTGTTGCGAACACCTGTGTCATGTTGCAACTTGACCCCACTTGCCTCTCCCATCAACAAGTTCTTCCAAGATGTGGCTGCTGGGCATGGCACAAGTTAAAGGACCTCTACCGTCGGGCTTTTCCGCTGAAAGTTAAGGAATACGTCCTGAGCAGCATTCAGCAGAGGCTTTCCCAAAGATGGAGGGCCATCCGCCATATACGGTTGCGAGCTCAGGGGTGTGCCAGAGCTTGTGTTCTGCTTCGAGGTGAAGGGGGCCCTAAAAGTATCTAAAAATCATCTTGGGCCCCTCTAAGCGATGCAAGTTTTAATCAGGACAAGCACGACATACTGTGGTGACCTGTTTACTAAGTTGCCCGCTGGTCGATGTTGAAGGATGTCATTTTGCTTGTTAATCTGGTTTGTCATTTTCTCTAGTACAGCTCGTGCAGCTTTCATTGTCGTCATCATAACAGTTGTAGAAGAAAGTAGCAGCAGTAGCAGCCTGTGGAGGTGGCACCAATAGCATTAGCAGCTTTAGCAGCAGCGGTTGCAGCAGCTATCAGCAGCTGAAGCAGAAGCAGATAGCAGAATCAGAAGGAGGGGGAGTGGTATGTGCAGAACGGCTGCTACTATTTCTACTGCCTACACTACGTTTGCTCTGACTTTTTCTATTCTTATGGTTACTGTTAATGCTACTCCAACTGTCACCACCATAAGTTCTATAACTATAGTAATTATATGAAATTATTACTGCCGCGGCTACCACTACCACCACACTGCGACTACTACCTCGTACTTGTGCGTATCAATGTTACTGTCACTACTGCTGCCGCATCTACTCCTACTATACCCATTGCTACTGCTGCTGCTGCTGCTGCTGCTGCTGCCACTACAACAACAACTACTCCTCTACTACCACTACTACTACTACTACTACTATTACTACTACTACTACTACTGCTGCTGCTGCTGCTGCTGCTGCTGCTGCTGTTGCTGTTGCTGTTGCTGTTGCTGTTGCCGCTGCTGCTGCCGCTGCTGCAGCCATCTGCTCCTACTCCTAGTACTATTGCTACTATGAGTATTCTTACGTACTTTTATTTTTATTGCTGTTGTTGGTGCCCTTTCTTACATTCTGACTCTTGTTTTTGTTGGTAGTGCTACGGAAACTTCGAAGCCACAAAGTATTACCTAAACCTTCAAACCTGGAGGCCAGTTAGATGCTGGCCGCGAGTCTGTTGCACAATGGGGCTGCTTGATCATGATGGCTGGCATCCATCGAAACCTCTATAAACTCGCAAGTTGAAGCCCAGACCCTAAATCCTTAGACTCCCCAACCCACACCCTTTAAACCCCAACCCAAGGCTCTCAAACCCGAAGTCCTGAGCCTGCGATCCCTAATGCCATTCAGCCTGAATCCCTAACAAAACCGTTGCCCTAAAGTCCGCAGGACCAGTTTCATCTGAACCGGGGCCTGGCCCATCGCTGCGCAGTTTTCCCCCAGGATGCTTTCGGGAAGTTGGGGCTTCAAATCGCAGAGGGAATGGGGGCATGGAAAAGATCAGGGAAACTGTTGTGTTTAGGATTTTGGGATCTTAGGGTTTATGGGACAGAAGCTACATCATCCAGGGATTTCATTGATGGCTAAGGCTTTAGGGCTCAGTTGGGAATGGCTGAATGGAGGGCTGAAGTGGAAACTACTGTTTCGTGTAGGCTTTAGACTGTGCCTCCTCAGAAATGCTTGAATGTTTATGTATAGTAAGTATTTGGCGCCGGTCACGTTGGTCCTGTTGCCTTGCTTTGGCTTGGAGGGCTTGGAGGGGGGCAGAGAAGGGGGTTGGGGGGATAGTGACGGCAGATTTACTGCAAGCAACACTTCTCATTGCAATCAACCAGCTGCGAGTATTGCCATTAATATTATAAGATCATGTAAGGTTTTCTCACTCCTGGGATTCGTGTTGTGTGGTGGTACCTCGAAGATCGCACATGGCTGCAGCCATGTTTGGTGGGCAAGGTTCATGTCCTGCTCTGGCCGTTTTCGTTCTTGTCCTACGTCGTGCTAGACCGTGCCTGCCTGCAGAACAGCATCGTTTCATCAGGTGCTCCATGCTGGAGGATGTTTTTGAGATTGTGTGAAGCCTTCCATTGCCCAACACAGCAGAGATGGTTGCACTGCACACGACGTGGCATGAGTCTGGTTGCAAGGCTCTTCCTTGGAATCGTTATGTCTTTGTGCCTTTGCCCCAGCGTTGGACAATTTAATCAACCCAGTACCTTGGCAGTGCTGGTGAGAAGTCAAGGACCAATACGTGCCCCAGAAAACGCATAGCAAGAAAGACGCCGCAGTCAACTCACGTGTGCTGATGCACATACGGAAGGTCGCACTTGAAGTCAAGCTCAAATATGAAGCTCAGCAAAGCTCAAGGTGTGTTGAAACAGTTCCGGGCGCCATGAGTTTGACGATTAAGATGCAAAGGGGTTTCAATTCATGAAGATTTACAAGCTGGTTCGAATGGCTTGCGTGGGACCGTTGCAACCTTCTCTTCAATGTGGGGCTGTTGCATCTTCATTCTAGCCTTGGGCTCAATATCAGCATGTGACCATGTGGAGAGCACTGTAGTGGTGGTCCCGACAGGGATCCATTGAGATTTTTGGGCTACTTGGGCTTTTGAGGGGTTCATTCCCTGTTGGCTTTATTTCTAAGGTGTTGGTGTTTTTTCCAATGCTTTGGGTGCAATGCTGACGGTGCAAACAACGCCCGTGCCCTGCGGCAGACAACCCACTCCTGCAAGCAGTCAGGGCAGACACATCGTTTTTAACCTGCCGCATATTGTGGGTACTCTTGAACTGAATTTTTAATGTTTTGAGATTTCGTAGCAAGACAATGCGGCTGGAAAGTTGTGAACGCTTCCCTAAGCCTAAGCTCGGATATAAACGACCTATATCTTATTCGAAGTCCCAAGCCTCAAGATACACCCAACACCCACAAGACCTGTCAGCCCTAGCCATTTAAACTAGCAAAACCCCAAACCCTTCGTCCTTTATATATCTGCTTTCAGGAGGGCGCCTTCGGTGTACGCTGGGTCGGAAGCTCAGACGGCTTGCACCCAATCGGGACAGTGGCTTGAGTTCAGAACATATCATAATTCGTGTGCATGTTATAGGATCTTGGAGCAGTTTTGGGAGCTGGATAGGATTCTCGTCGAGATTCCTATAAAGGTTGTTAGGAACTCGCTGGCCAGATGAGCGTCTTTGTGCGAAGTGCACGTGGCAACACACATTCACTTGAGTTTTTTCTGGAAGTGGTGCGGGGGTTTTTCAGGTTTTCTATAGTGCATGTCGGATTTGTAGGGACCACGGAGGAGTTCATGCCAGTTGCCTTTCATTTCGCCGCTCTTGGAAAGCAGATTGCAATATTTTGGATGTATGTGGAGAAATGTTGGGAATTGTGAAAACATGATAGCTTTTGCTTTATAGTGGTTCTTTCTGTGTACATATCTTCGACCGAATTGCCCGTTATTTTTTAGTCTCAGACGATAGTGTCTAATCGGCTTCAACAGAAAGGCCCATCAACATATACAAGCCTTGCGCGGAGGCTTGCCAGGTGAGGTTGCCGCATAAGGTTAGCGTGCACTTCATGCAGACAAGGTTACTTTTTTTGGGTGGCGCTGGAAGGAATAGGCTAGCAGCCCAAGACGAGAAGATTGCTCAACCCCCCAACAGATTGATTGGATGGTCCGAACTCTTCCGAAGCGCGTTAATTGTTTAACCCTCGCATGAAAGGCAGTCTGTACCGTGCGCGTACCGCTGGGCAACAGCACCTTGCGGTTTTTGGTTGTTTGTTTTGGTGGTCATTGGTTTTTCCGGTTTCCTGTATTTTTTGCTTGTTTGGATTTTGTTGGCTCGGTGTGGTTGGAGCTCTACCTCCTAATTCGATTTTTGGTTGACAAAGGACCGAGAGGCCCAATTGTCCTTGCACGTTTCGCCATTGTTCTAGCCGACAGTTGGAATCGACTTGCATGTTCGCATGCAGCAGGGAACCATTTCGGGAAAAAAAGGGGCAACAGCACCTGGTAAGCCTTTGCCGCAGGTTTGTACGTTATTGGGATTTTCACCTAGTATCAAGAGGGTCTTGGGCCTGCAGGCCTTCGGGCATGTTTGAGTTTCGAAGGTGTGGGGAATGTAGCTGGACAGCCTTTGTAAGTCCCCCCAGCTGACTTACAGACCCTCACAAAACCCTTGCGTTGAGTCGCTGAAATCACAGCCTTGTTGAGTCTATTGGAGTATGACCCTCAAAGCTTTGTTGGTTTGCAATTTAGGACCATGGTGATTTCAACGAATTATTCAGTTCATGCAGCGAACCGGCTAGCCCATTCAGCGAACTCCTCAGGCGTAGGCTGGGTTGGGTTAGCTTGGGTTAGGTCAGAGCGAAAGTTGGCAAGGTTGGCAAGTTCTGATTCCTGCTTGATCCGGCCGACATTTAAAAGTGGGGTTGGATATGGTTACGTTGGATCGCTGCCCAGGATTACTTACCTATCATTACAGGAATTTCGTTGCCTTGAAGCCTGGCTTGACGTAACATACCTTGAGCCCAGCTAACGCAGCGCAATTCGCAGTTCGTGGGCTGTGCAAGGTAAGCCAGTTAAATCAAATCAAATTTGACCCTAAGGCACCTTGTGTAACCTGGCTCAACCTAACCTGACCCAAGCACGCCCAAGCTTACGTAACCCGAGCCGCGCTAACCCTTCCCAGGAGGAGTTAGGTTAGGTTGGGTCGCGCTTTGCATAGAATAGGTTCAATTAGCTTGACTTCCTGCGGGGTTAACCCGGCTCCGGTTATGCGAGCTTGGGCATGTTTAGGTCGGCTAAGGTTGAGCCAAGTTGCACAAGGTGTGTTGGTAGGGTCGAGTTTGATTTGGCCTAATTTGACAAAGCCTGACCTACTGTAGCCTACCTTGCACGGCCCACGAACTGCGAATTGCGCTGCGTTAGCTGGGGTCAAGTTATGTTACGTCTGGCCAGGCTTCAAGGCAACAAAGTTCCTGCAATGATAGGTAAGAGATCTTGGGCAGCGATCCAACGTAACCATATCCAACCCCACTTCTAAATGTCGGCCTGATCAAACGGGAGTCAGAACTTGCCAACCTCACAAATTCTGTGACATAACCCAAGCTAATGCAGTCCAGACTACTCTTGCGAACTGCCAGCTGCACCTCAGTTTACCGAATGCCCCTCTTTCAGTTCACCTATTCTGGTTCACCGAAAACCCTGTCACCCTTGCACTATATGTGCTAGTAGTGGACTTGGGTGATGTTGTGAAAAGTTGCTAGTGAAAATCAACTTCATTCATCTCGCCAACTCTTCCGAACGTAGGGCCACTGCATTTGTAGAATGTTTGGTAGTAGGGTTGGATTTTTTGTTCCTTGGGGGCAGAGCTCATTCCTGAGTGAATTTTTTTCACTGGAACCACATTGAGGCGACAATCCCAGACTACCACTGCATATGGAGCACACCCTCCGAAAAAGAGGCGTGGCGTTGCAAGCCGTTGCGATGTCCATTACAGTTAACGGGGCTTCATACGGAGTTCCAGCGGCTGTGTGATGATTGGTACTTTCAACAGTGACATCCGCGTTGGCTGTTGTTTCTTATCAGGTTTCATATGATTATTGCTACGGTCACTACTGCAGCATGCTGCAGCAGAATTCTAGTGATGCATCCCTTGCTATGCCGCAGGCAAAGTTTGCAGCTTTCCACCATGCTGTCAACACCGGGGACGGGGTGCTGCCTTGGAGAATTGCAAACAGCCGTGACAGCCGTGACCATGTGAATCCTGCCACAACATTAGCACGGAAACGAAGTGAACGCTTGCGTGTCAGATGCTGCGCTTGATTGAGACTTGCCGCCGGCAGGACAAGCCGCAACTGCTACACTCCGTCCGACAGCAGGCCAATCGTAAGGATGTCAGGAAAAACGCATGTCGTAGAATGCGCTGCTTATGCTATCAATGGCTCAGCAATGACAGGCATCGGTCTTTACTTCCCCGTATCATCGACTCATTGTCTTTCATGATTAGTTTGCCCAACTTCAGATTTCAGGAGAGAGGTAGGTAAAGTGGGACCCCGAACAGTTTGTTGTAGGGTCCAGGGTTAAGTTGTTGCCCAAGTGTGGTCGCGACATGCAGAACTGTCGTTGCTTTTGGAGCCCCCTCGCGCGAGAAGAGGAGAGGAGAGGACAGGAGAGGAGACGAGAGAGAGGGGAGAGGAGATAGGACAGAGGAGAGAATCAAGTTACCACCGCAGATAGGATTCACGATGGCTTTAGAATTGGAGCAGCCTCACAAGAGGATCATATGGTTAGCTTCGGTATTCAACCAAGCACACGGGTTAACTGAAGGTGCGGGCTGCGCAGCTTCACAGACAATCTCCAGGCCAGGCTACCGAAAGTTGTTTGGGTTTGGATTTTGCGGTGTGCATTGCAAGGACTTTCGCTGGAAAGTCGAGATGTTTCGCTAAGCATGAGAGGATCGAGGTGACATTTTACCAACATTTGAGAATGAAACCTCTGGTTACAATGGTTACAACGGATCCCCGATGAGTATAAATCCAAAGTTGCCATGCTTGTCCAACCACGTGAGCAGGCTCCCAAGTTCAACAATTGGTCCTCCTTGTCCGGGGATGGTTTGCTCAGGGGACTGCGGGCGCGAAAGTCATGCGAAATAGCCAGTTTTTCCATCATCTCAGCTTACCTTTGAATCTGATGCGCTGTTTCAGATTCGAAATACTACACAGAGACCACGAATTGTTAAACACAAGAGATGTTTCGTAAGAGCTTGGGTCCTGGAGGTTGAAATGCAAGCAGTACCTGAAGGTCCGGGTTCTGAGCATGTGCCTGGTTACATGTGCCCGAACATGGTATCACTGTATCACTTACATTCATAACTCTAGCTCGGGAACATTCTAGCGGGAGGTTTTCAACACCGACTCTGCATTATCCAATCCCCTGCTCATTCCGCAATATCATCACAATCAATCAAAAAGTGAAGACCACTCCATTTTGAGAAGCCGTCAAGTGTCATGAGGTTTTCTGGAGAAGATGCCTCCATGGCATCCACGCCCTGAAGGCTGGCAACTTCAGTGAAGTCCATGCCAAGAAGCTTCGGATTTTGCGGATTTTAAATATGGGTTCCGGATTCGGTGGTTTCAGGGTCTCTGAAAGTTTGTATTGGGCATGTACCCTAGGATGAAGGGCTCCTGCGGGGGGCCCATGTTTTTAATCTTTGATGGAGGGGAATTGCTTTGAGTTTGCGTCGAGATTAAAATCAAGATCCACCACCTAAGTTCATAGCCACCTAGTGACCTGGTGAAAAGTTCGGGAACATTGTCTTTTCGGTCTGTGCACTCTGTCCAGGTTATGGACCTGGAGAACGGTTAGTATTTCTCTGTTGGTTCAGGTGACATACACGCGGATTATGATTAAGTCTGTCCAATACTATGGTCATGTTTGGATGTACAGCCAGTTCCAATTGCAAAAGGCCATTTGAGGCCGACATTCATAATGCCGGGGACGGCTGTTTCTTATCATGTTCATATTATCTCAGAGGCACTGGATCTCAAACGCATGGCTACAAATTTATGCCAGGAAACGGATCCCGATACGCCTAAAAGTTGCTGTTGGCTCTTGACGACCGAATTGACGTGATGTCGCAGTCCTTAAGAGCATCCATGCAGCCATGTGCAACAACCCGCCGTGCCCTGAAACCCTAAACTCAAAGCGAATCTCCATGCTGATCCCACTGTATTTGGCATTAGTTGGCATTCTGGGTCCACCTGCTTCCTATGGCCAAGTGAGAGGGTTTGGCCAGCTGCGAGGCTCAAACCTTGCTGACCAAATTCACCAGTGCAGATCTGAGAGTTGAAGAGGGATGACTCCAGATGTACAGGGAGTTTAGGCTTTAGGACTAATGGAAAAGAAAATGGAAACTACTATCACGGGTTGTGGGCTTACTTTTGGCTTCAAGCTTTGCATACCTGAGGGGCAAGACTTTTCATGAGGCCTTGCAAGGTGCCTGAAGTGGGCAATGCAATACAGGTGGTGCAATAGGCATGCATAGGGCTGGGAGAACTCAAGTCAGGCTTAAAGCTTTTGTGAGTTCAGCCAACATCCTGCTGCGTCCTTCTTCAGCTGTCGAGCAGCAAGCTGCTGTGAGGCCCAGCAACATTATGCCGTTTCACAGGGACCCGGTGTGGATGCCTCTACCTATTCGCTTCATCTTTGAGAACGCAGACGCCAAGCAATTTCCTGAAATTGTACAAACACCTTGCCCTTGAGTAATTTGCCTGAGTGGTTTTGACATGGCAGGGATCCTATGCAGGGGATGTGCCAGCATCCTCTGGACACTAAGCAGTGTGCTTATGTAATCAAGCAGCCAGCACGGCAATGATGATGCTAGGTACACATGATGGTCACACTGCCAACAACATGTGACGACCAGCATTTGTAATAGCAATAACGCGTTCGACGATCGTCCTTTCCTAATGAGGCTGGCAGCTACGTTGCGAGGTGCGACGCGTGGGTTTGATCCCTTAAACGTTTGCACTTTCCGAAACTAGTGAACCTCGGTGACAGTTAGCTGCTAGCATAGCTTACGGGCAGATTGAAGTACATGCAGAACATATCAATGCTTTCTTGGACCATGACTTTTAGAAGTTTCCCAGAACGATTCTGGAATCCCAGAAATTTTCAAAGGACCCAGCCCCACAGCATGCAGGGCAGGCATTCATCCAAGCCACTTTGGGTACATGGAGGAGGATTTTGTGTTTTTGCTATTTTCTATAAGGTTTCGAAGGTTTGAAGCCTGGCAAGGGAGGGCTGCAACATCCTGGGGCAGATATTCTCCAGTCAGGATTGCTGAAAGTCGTGTGGCTGCTTTGCTAGTGTCCTAGCACTTGCTGATGAAGCAGTGAGCGGGATGACAGAAGACAATGATGGCCGTAAGGGTCTCTATTGTGATGGGTACTAGAGCTATGACAGCAACTGTGCAGACACCAGGATCACCACACCTGCCAGCACCCTCAACCTCCTCGCGCCAGCACCATCAGCACCATCACCACCTTATATTGAGCCCTCAGAGGGATCATAGTTTGGGCTTTGCAAATGGAAAGCACATCGCTACTAGCATCCAAGGAGAGTTCCATCTTCATTTCTTTTTATCCACAAGATCCTCACCTTTTTGCAAGGATGGACCTCTAGAATCAATGGACTTCTACGAAATGTGTCCTTCATTTGCCACTCGTTAGAGTTGTTTACCACTTCTTAGAGGCACACGCGCCCGGATGGGAATGTTGCTTGCAGTCCAGCGGATGCGGTCACATCAGCTTAGCTCCGCCGAGCTGCAGGCAAGCTGTCGCCTGCAAGGGCCAACATACTTCGGGTTGGAAGGATTCTGGGTTCAGGGCTTGGAGAGTCTACAGCTGGATTCAGAGTTTAGGTCTGTAGAGGTTGGGGCATGGGAGGTCAGCAGGGATCAGTGCTGTGGGCTTCTTCAGGCTAGTCAAAGTAAACTGGGCTGCCTGTTCTGATTTTTGAGGGCTTCCCAATGTAAAAGTCGGCCGGTGAATAAGGGCAAGGGCACTGCTGAGGTATCCCAGGTTCGGGCAGGCACGATTAAGAAGCTGCACATGCTAACATGGTTTACAGAGCTGGGGTCAAAACAGATTCATGTTTGAAGCTGTAGCAAGGGTGCCAGTCATTACGCCGGGACACGAACAGCTTGGCATGTGGATGTAGCAGAACTTTCAGGCAGAGGTGTTCTGACCTGGATACATAAACTAACCTTTTCTTGGAAACACCTTGCCAAGCATTTCTTCCACAGCCGCTTGGCTCGCTGCTTTTGCTGAGTTTCCCACAGCCAGGAGAACATTAGCTCCTGGCTGAACGTCCTGCCGGCGTAGAGCACGGATGGCGGAGATGCAACCTGTAGAGATAGGACGCGCTGCAACTGCAGATGAGCTTCTCACGAAGTTTGTTCAGGCAACTGACATGAACGCGATACTGCTTAAGGACTTTGTGAGCGATGTTTGCGGAAATCCAGATCTACTTGCGTGGGCAAAGGAGCTATGCGCTGTAGGAGAGCCGGTTACGGATCAGCTGTGCTATTACGAAGGTCACGAGTCAAAGCCTGGAGAGTCCTTCAGGGATCAGCTGCAGAGGCAGTTGCAGGACGATCTTCAGACATGCGGTCAAGACCTGGATCGAGCATCTGTGAGTGCAGAACTTGCAGACGGAAGCCCCGGTGCTGTCAAGGCATTGATGAAACTGTTTGACCGGCTTATGCAGCTACTCGACCTCTGCATTGCGGATGGTGGCAGGGAGGAGATGCGATGGAAGCTGAAGATAGAAGTGAACCAGGATGGAGCTTGCACCAAGTTCCATGATGACAATGTCAAGGTTCGCTTTGCTTTGGTTCTAGCGGGTGATGGCACGGTGCTTCATGACAACAGCAAGGTTGACTGGGACTTCTACACGTCCTGTGAAGGTGTGATCCCCGCTCTGGCAGAGGATCCCGATCTGACCCCAGAGAAGGCCCGCAAGGCCATCCTGCAGTGGAACCAGAAGGTGGGCCCTACACAACCCCTGATTCGTACCCAGAGATGGATGCAGCCCTTCAGCAGAAGTCAAAGTGTATCAGAAATCAGAATGCCATGGCCAGGTCTGTGGGAATGAAATACCCACTGCGCCAGGGGACCTCTCTGTGATGAAGGGTGGGCGGCTTACGAAGCGGCCCTGCCTTCACAGAGCACCGTACTCTGCCGGTGAGCTGGGACGGGATGTGGGATAGTCCTTTTTTTTGTTCTTTTGGCAAAGCTTGATAAGAATGAGCGGTGAGTTGTGGTATTCGACTTGAACCGGGGTATTCAGATCCAGGTGAGGGTCGTGAGCCTGCTCACCTCCTCATTACGCTTGACCGCATCCCCAAAGACGAGCTCCAGGAGTTTGTTGACATGGACTTCGGTGAGGGTGCGGAAGAAGATGAGACCATGGAACAGCCGGTGAAGCGTGCTCGTGCTGGCCCGTATTGAGGTTGTAGACCGACACTGACACGAGAGAGCATTATTGCATCCCGAGAACATTGGTAAGCCACATGGTCTGAGAAAGTGCGGTTGCCTCCCGACACAGTAAACCAACCCTTATTAACTTGACCCTCATACCTTTCAGCCAAACTCAGCAAAGCCAACCCAATATCAGTTGTCACGACTCCAGCAACCTTGCTTGTGTTAGGCACTCTGCAGCTTGCAGGAGGAACTCGAGGCTTCCCGCTTTGCTCCGAATTGCCAACGTTGGAGTGTCAGGTTTCAAAAGGTCGTGTGTTGTAGACATGCTAAGGGGTAAGGCTTGAGACCGCGATTGCCTCAGCTGTCGTGCCACGGTCGGGAGTGAGCAATACAAAAGCAAAATAAATGTGTCCCCTTTCTTGTGCAGCTGCAGGGTCAGACTGGCGCACCCACCGAATTGAATGAAAAATGGACAATTTGAGCAAGTGCAGAATCCAAACTCTGATGCCAAGGAGGCCTGCTGGAGCGGCAATAAAGCCCCCCGCCATTTATGGGTTTGTAATCTGGAGGTCATAAGGGCTGAATCCAATTGAATGTCCGCCGGAACGTCAGCATGGGAGCCTACCTAACTCAAGGCACTACAGACAGCTGCAAAAGCCGAAACGCAACGACCTCTTCTATAAACGTCCACTCCAGCAAAGCCAGGGCGTACTCGAAATCTCAGAGTTGAACTCCAAAATCATTGTCAGAACCTGGACGCGCCTGGCAACCGCTGTGCTGCTTGCGGGACGCTGGCTGCCTCGTGGAGGACCTTGAGGCGCGATTAGCGGGGCGGGATTTTCCTGGAGAGGCAAATGGTAGCTTCCATAAATAGGGTGACCCCAATGTAGACTGTCACATCTTCTAATCCTGATTATATAGGGCAGCCCAAAAAATGGTACCCCGAATTTCGGAAACTCCCAAATCAAGGCAATGAGCGAAGATGAGTCCAAAGAGTTGCAGCAGAGCCCAGTCACCGAACACCAAGGCCACTCCCACATACCCCGTTGCAGAGGTGAGTTGTGTTGAAGCATGATTCTCTTCTTGCCAGGGCTTCTTGGTTTTTGCATCGGGGCAGTGACATCGTTGACTTGAAATCTCAACTGAGCAATCCCTCTTACGATTCCAGAAGATCACCAGTACTCTTTACACTCCTTACGCTTATCTCTGCTCATCAACCCCACAGGCGCTTTCGAGCCTGGTCATTGAACCTGATGGCTGCATGTTTTTTTCAGATCCAAACATTCAAGCCCCAAATCCTACATCCTGCAACCCTGTGTTGAGGCCTTCCATGAGAATCGTGTTCATCCCGACCACCCCTAGAGTTCTCTTCCTCTGAAGGTGGAGCAGCGTGGATGGTCGGGGCTACTGCCAAGCTTGCTGGGTGTCATGGCATGGGGCCAAGCTTCGGGAATCACAGAGCGAAACTAGAGAGATTGACAGCTTCAAGGAAAAAGAGATGCTGGAATGCTAGATGTCAAGAACTCCGGGCTTTCCGGATGCAGGTTTGCTGTGTCTGAGCGTGCTGCTGGACTTCATGGGAAGCGTAGCAGAACACATTATACAAGGAGTACATCCTTATAGTCCCTTGGCAATCCAATGTGTCCCTTGGGTTCGCAAGGGCCCCCTAGGTTGAAAACTCCATATTTACGTGCACCACAAATTTAGTTTGGCGGCGGTCCTTATCAAGAGGCTTTCTTGTGTTCTCGGACAATGTAGCCAAACTGTAACTTCCAGAACTTCCCCTCGTTTCTTCAAGCATGAAGACTATTGGTCTCAGGCAGGGTCAATTCCCCTGAACACATCATTCCTATCATGTTTGTGACTGCTATAATTACTTGTGTCATGATGCTGTGATATCTGATGTCTTTGGGATGGACGCTTTGTTGTTGCTGTTCGGTTCTTTGTTCGTCGTGACTTTTTGCTTTGCGCTGGCAGGTCTCGCGGCTTGACGGCAGAGCAGAAAAGGCGCGGTTCCTTGTGAAAGGCCGACTAGAAACCATGCTCTCATATGAGGGTTGGCTGATATGCGCTGAAGCCGACACAAAATGAGGGATTAACTTAAGTGATCTCAAGTGCGGGGCATACTAAGCACAGGAGAACCCTTTGTTCTCCAGTTTCCATATGCATGCTGACGGAAGGTCTCCTTTTCCACTTGAAGCAGTCAGTATGGTGGTAACATGTGCTCAGACTACATGGAAAGTGTATCCCCTTGAGCATTGGGTTTCCAGTCGCTTGGCTCATGCTTGTGGTGCTGCTTGTGACCCAAACTGCTAGAAACTTTCGTTTAGAGGAGCAAGCTGTCAGTGCTCGGCAGAAGCTACACCTGGCTTCGAGTGCATCGGAAAGTTCACATGTGAAAGAATTCTGGGAAAACCTGGTAACATCCTACCACTTGGCCACAAGACTAGCCCCCTTGAGCCAGTGGATGGTGCAGCGCTTGCTAGGCCGCACTACATTGGAACCTGGGATGCTGACTTGATGCAGGCGGAAAAAAGTATGTTCCGAGCTCTAAGCATTATTGGGATTGCTGTTGCTGCGATATTATTTTGCTATTTCATATATATCTATGTAGACACAGTGGTTGAGGACATTTGATCATTGGAGCACAGCGGCAGCGCTCAAACCACAGCAATTCACACAGCCCATCAGGGTAGACTGCTGAAAAGTCTTTGGCAGCCACATTTCAAACGCACTCAAACACAACAAAATCACAAGTGCCCTCTTTGCATCATTGCGCAGTGATTGAGCTGTAGCTTTGGATAACTGCATACATTGAGATCCGTGCTCTGTGCTCGCTCGATCAAAATAGAAATTTGAGCATTGTTTGAAAACAAATTCACGTCTGCAGCTTCCCATGTCCCTGAAGCCTGGCAGCATACACCAAGCACACTTTGGAAACTCCGTGCCCAAGGGATCATGACCAACCCATTTTGGAAAGTGCGAGTGTGCGATTTGGACCACTGTGTTCCATATGAGTCTTCAATGAGACGGCGTTTGAGACCGCGGTTGCGGTTGGATCCTGGCCGCTGCGGATAACATTGGAGCATTGCAGCAGAGATTAAAACCACCGCAATTTTTGAGGGTGCAACATAATCTCACATCATCCCATTGGCGCAAGTTCGCCGCCGCCCTAACTGCCATCAGCATGCCGGAAACCTTGCCTAGCCACGGGAGATTGTAGCTCGCGAGACGCTCGGCACCAACCAAACTGTCCTCCTTGTTCTGTACTGTAGTTCCCAGGCCCAGTGCCCTCCGCTGCCCGAGCCCACCCAACAAACCCTGCCCCCTACTGTTACGCCTCGGTGGCTTGAGAAGCAGCCCCCGGCTGATGGCCCATGCGCACCGGCCACAAGAGCCGCTCCCAACAGTAGGCCCAATGCAACCCACCCCCAGGGCAGCGGCCATGGTCCAAACCTCGGCCCGTAGCACCCATACACACCAAAGCTGCGTGAGCTGCTGCCTGCTTGCACGTCGGCGCGCAGCGCGCGCCCAGCCCTTCGGCACGGCGGGCTCTGGTTCCGTTCCGCCATGCTGACCGCTCTGCAGCCCACCGGGCATCGTGGTGCGACACCCTGACCATCATCCGTGCCGGGCCCCAGGGGTTGCTGAGAGATTATTCCTCCGACGGCTGCGCCTGCCGCTTTCCCTCGCGCCTGCCCTGCGCCTGCCGGGGGCAATTCATCGCACTGGGTGAACACAGGGCAGCGTGTGCCACCTCAGGCATTCGTAGCCTCCCGGGCGCTCCCGCTCGAGCGGGCTGTTGTTCGGGTCTGCTGAGGCTGGGGCCCATGTCGCGCGCAATGAGCGAGTCGCGGACAGGAAGCTGCAGGCGATCAGGGCCGCGTAGAGGCTGTCGCATGCTGCCGCAAACGGCCTGTGGCTCTGGAACTGCTCGCGGCTCGTCGTTGACGCGGCCATCGTTTCCCCGGTGGCACGAACAGGCGAGCCCCACCTTAGCGCCGACGTCCAGCAAGGGCGCGCAGTCACGCAAGCGGTTCGGCGAAAGCGGCCCGACACCCACCCCGAACTCACACGGGCGCGGCGGTGCCGCCTCATTCATTGTTACGATGAGGAGCCGGCTGCGCGCGGCAGGCGTGGTGGCCGCAAGCATCGGCGAGGCGACGGAGACCTTGGAGCAGTACTCAAAGCTGTGCTTAACAAGCGCCGTTGAATCAGCCCGGGCCTTCCTTAGAGTGATTGCACTTCGCCACATGTGCTGCAGAAAGGCTTTTCTATAAAGGCAACGTTTTTTTGCCTGCACTTGGTCACGCGTGTTGCAGAAGCGTTTTTTGGAACAAGCAACTTCGGCATGCGGGCTCAAAAACAAAGGGCGCCTTTGCACCAGCTGTGATTGCATTCCTTCTTGTTGCTGACGTGCGTCTTGCACATGTCACATTGCCACGCACGAACGCTCCCTCAGCCAGAGGCAGCGGCGCGCCGCCGCGCTTACTTCGCGCTGCGACTGCTCACGCGCGTGACGTGACCAGTGACATCGCAGCAGCAGCCAGGACGCCTGCCACCCAGTGCCGCGGCGCTGCCAGCGCTTTTGGCGGCCGAAGGTGGGCGCCGCGAGCGTGTGGGCGAGGCCGCCAACCCGGGGCGACGCGCAGCGGACTCACGTGGGGCCCCGTCAGCGTTGGAAGTCCAGCGCCAATGCACTGCCGAAGCGCTTGCGAGGGGCCGCTGCCGCCCACCAACTCTTGGATCCTATATGCCCCTCCTCCTGGATGGGGCTGGGCTCCTGTGCCCACCAAGCTGGTTGGCGTGCCTGTGCGCCTAATGCGGTGCCATGGCCCGCCTTAGTCACCGCCCTAGCCACCTCAGCGCCCAGGCTGCCGGAGGACCTCATTGCGAGCGTGTGGAGCGGCCGACGCCGAAACAAAATCAGGCCGGCCGCCTGAGGACTGGGCGAGCGCGTGCCGCGCGTTGCTGGGGCAGCCCGCGCAGCCGCTGACGCCCACTGACGCCATTCGAGCTGCCGCAGGCGGCTACGCAGTCCGCTTTCCTGCAAGCTTACGGCGGGGTCGGTGTTTTGTCTGCAGAATGAGGGGTGGAGCGATTGCCCAGCTTGGGCTCCCTCATTGACATCGTGCCTGCGCCCAGCTCTGCAGGGGAAACCGGGCCCAGTGACTGGCCACTCGGTTGGCAGTTTCATGCGTCGCATACTCGTATACTACTACCGCGGCCGCGTGCTGCTGCCAACCTTGGAACCAGCCCGCCGGCCATCCTGCTCTCCCAGTCCGGCCAACAAGCGGCTGCCTGGCTCACAGCAATGCCTGCGACGTGCCCTCTGGCCCGACGGCTTCGCGGCACACACACAGCGATCCACGCCCGTTTGACCAATGTGGCCTGCGTCGCCAAGTAGCCAGTGCACAGACATGCGAGGGCATGATCCCCCCAGGCGTCAAGCCGTTTTCCGCAGTGGCCCTTCTGGCCACAAGTAGCGGGGCCCAGCAGCGCGCAAACGCAGACAGCGGCGCAAAGCGATTTGCATCACTTCAGGTGGGAGCGCGGTGGCCCTGTCCCCAGCAGCGGCTAATTCACACCTCCGTCCCGGCGTGCCGCCGGCGCCTCGACCCCGCAGTGTACGGCGGCTCCCCACAAGGCCTTACGCTTGCTAGCCCTGTCACGAGCACGGGCCCCAGGGCGGAGCACACCGCTGGAGTGGTACTTGGCGGCTGATGGGTGCAAACACGGCACCTATCCGGAGCTGCGGCTTGGGGGGGCAAATAAAGCTGTGCGTCCTGGCTACTGAAGTCGGTGGCCGGTGGAGCCAGGATGCACATGAACTCATTCGTCAGCTCGTCCGTGTCCGCGCTCTGGGCGCACCCCGCCCTTTGGGCCTGTGCCTCTCGGCTGCCTGTGGCAGGGCATGCTGTTGGTCGCCGTCCAGCATGCGCCGTGGCTTCTGGCGCTGGCGGAGCCGATTGGCCCAGCCGCCTGTCAATGCGCTGGGCATGGCGCTCACAGCGCTAAGCATTGCGCGCTGCAGTGGACAAGGTGCTTATTGGCTTGAAAGAAAAATTGTTTAGGATGGTGTCAACGCCTCACAATGTTGAGAACAGCTGGCCTGGACAGGGAAGAATGCAGGCCGAATTCCAGTACCACGGTATTTGCGGTGGTTTTGCAACCGCCAACTTCCGGTACCGCAGTATTTGCGTGGTTTTGCAGCCGAATCCCCGTAACGTGGTATTTGCAATGGTTTCGCAACCGCATGCAGCTGCCGAATTCCAGTACCACGGTAGTTGCGGTGGTTTTGCAACCGCTGAATTCCATTACCAAGGTATTTAATTTGCCGTGGTTTCGCAACCGCCGAATTCCAGTATCACGGTGTTTGCGTTGTTGCGACATGTTGCGGCCCCCAAACTCCAGCACCACGGTATTTGCTGTGGTTTTGCAACCGTCAACTTCCAATACCACGGTAGGTATCTGCGGTGGCGTCGCATCCCCCGAATTCCAGTACCATGGCATTTGATGCGGTGGTCGCGAAACCGTCGACTCCAGTAGTAGTAAACCCTTGCTAGGATTTGACGAGAATCCAGCCTGCTCACGGAAACGTTGATTCCGGTACCAAACTTGTATTTTTTTTTTCCTCGGACCTTTTTGCAGTCAGGCGAAGCGGTCCCAGTGCAGGGCCAAGTCCAGGCCACAGGCCTTAGGCAGGCTTTCGCGGCTAAGGCATGCGGCTGGCAAACGGCGGAGGAGCAGTGGAGTCTGCAAGGAGATTGCTGAGGAGGGGCGAATCTCATTCAACGTTTGCGGTGCCAGCGAGAAGGAAGGACAGGAGGCTGGCAGCGAAAGAAGGCGCAGCAGCAAATGACAGGAGCGCAGACCATCGCTGCGTGTACGCGGAGATGCTGGCAGCGCGTGATGAGGCTGGGCCGTTCTTGGCACGGGCCCTGGCGAGGAGGCGGATGAAGCTGGTGGCTTCAGAACTCCAACAGCCGCCAACGTCGATGGCAAGGACTACTAGTCGAGCACGGGCAGCCCTGGCAAACTCAGGGTACGTCCTTTCCTTGGCCCGGCGGGCTTGTTGCAAGCAGCCCTTGCAGTGCGTCCAGCAGCGCGCCGTGGGGCGTGTACTTTTATGCGGGCAGTTAATCCTTGCTGGACATTTGCCGTCACTACTTTTGCGACTGCGTCTTGCTGCCAGCTCTGCCAGCCAGCCACCGCGCGCTGCTCCGGTCGCAGGCGGGGCCGCACGCAGGAAAATGGCTCACAGCCATCCCTAGCGAGGCTGCCATGACGCTTTCGTCAGATGCCATGCAGCTGGCCTTCGGGACGCTGCGGACCGGCGGCGTCTAGACAAGTTTGTGTATGGAGCCAGGTCCCCTGTGCTGCGATGCAGCCCATGTGTCGCCGAAGGCCCGAAGTCGGCGGCCGCTGGAACGTCGCTTCCTGGCGACACGAGATGGTGGCCGGTGGAGCAGGATGCGCGTGGCACGTTCGTCAGCTCGTCCGTGTCCGCGCTCTCCTGGAGGCACTATTGCCTTTTTGTTCGCGCGTCTGAAAAGCGTTACGCAAAAAAAACATCGGTTGCCAGGGCCGTGGTGGGGCCTGTTGTTTGGGCGCGGCCCCCAGACCAAAGGCTGCCACTTTGCTGTGCATATTTCACATCACCCCGACATGGAAATGATTGCAGCAGGTGGGGTTAATTATACTGTCCCATGCGGTGGTGAACCCGTGACTCATCAACGTTGGCCACACCCAAAAAGAAGCCGGCTGCCCAATATCGGGCACATGCCAACGACAAGGACATGGAAGCTCATGGCGTACGTTGGCTGGCTTGGTTTGCGATGCGGAAAGCAGCGCTGCGGACGCTGCGCACATGACTGTGCGGACGGCCAAGGCAGGCAAATGCAGAAACCGCCCTCGTGTCAAGGGAGCTGTGCTTTTTTAGGGCCACAGTTTTCATACAAGAGCAAAGAACTTGTGAGCAATGAAACGCACTGGATAATTGAAAGCTCTTCCCCGTAGCGTTCCCTGGCAGCCAGACTGCCAGGAAGACCCGTCCACCACACAGCTATGCACGGGGCATAGTTGGAGGCAACAGGGTGAATCCAGACAGCCGGGAGAACGGTGGTTCCTGCTGATAGCATTCAACTCTAAAAGTAAAAAGGAACAAAAACAACAAACACCCAATCCGTTCAGTTCGCAGGCGCGGCTCCAGAAGGACAGGGTTTCCAAGATGCGGCACAATCCACGGTTTTGCTTTCGGCCACCAAAACCGTCTCAAATAACAGAAAGAAACCATCCACGGTTTTTGATGTTAGGACCACCGAAACCACCCCGCAATCAAACAGAAACCAAAAGAGGCCAATCCACGGTCTTGGTTGTAGGACCACCAAACCCGCCTCCAGCTACCAACGAAGACAAACGAAAAAAAGGCCGACATACACCCGTCTAAAAGTGAAGGAGCAAATCAAAACGCACAGAGACGGGGATCTAAGCTCAGGAGCGCGTGCAAGGAGCGAAAAGGGTGGAGCAATCGAAGGCATGTCACAGGCCACGAAAGGTGCTGGTGGAAGGATCTGCCAGCAAGCCTTGCAATCGATGAACAAGTGATTCACCTCCTCCGGGGTGACAACTCCAGAAAGTTCATCCTCAGCAACATCGAAAACACGTCGCTCTGCTCATATTTGGGATGCACTCGTGAGCGTATGCGTAGCATCGTGGCTCTCACCCACACGGTGGAAGAATGAAGATCCTCCATTCCAAGTTCAAACGTCAAGACAATGCGTGAATTTCACCAAAAATCCAACATCCGGTGCCAAACATTTCCATGCTTTCCCTTGGCCTGCGCCAATTCCATTGATTTCCCCTTCCTGTCGAGCAGATCCCGATGTGTTGTCGCAGCACAGGCTGGCCACGCCCAGGTCGTTCCCGCCATACATGCCCCGGCGTGGCTGGTTACAGCAGACGGCATCAAACACATACACACAAGAAAATTAAAACACCCAGAGCCATCGAATGTCAACAGCATTCAACAGCAAATTAGTCCAAAGTGATCATCATGTCCCTTGTCCATCACATTCCCAACATTGACATCTCACTCAGATCCCCGATGTGTGCCATTGTTGATCATTTTGTTCGCTGGGATGAAAATTTTTCCTCGGTTTTTTTTTTACTCGCGGGCCCATGCTCTTTGCACCGTTCTGGCCCGGCGGCCAGCAAGATGGTTCACGTGCAGGCCAACGCGTGGTCGCATAGGGCATCTTCTTACCTGACGGTCCGAGCACAGCGACAGTAAGAGTCGGAGGCGTTTGCGGAGCGCCACTGGCATGGCCTGCAGAGGCCGGGCCAGCAGGTACCGCCATAAGCCAAGCTCTTGCATGTGGCCCGGAACAACAGTGCGCTATGAAAATTTGGCCGGTATCGAGGGCTCTTGGGTGGAGGTCACTTGACGAAGTTGTCCTCCAGGACGAGCTGCACCATCCAGTCCCTACACTGCAAGATGTGCCCATATTCTTGCGTTGGGCCGGGCGGGGCGCTTTGTTGCAAGCGCTCAAGCGCGTGCGCGCGGAACGCGCCGAAGATACCACTTCGGGCACAGGCAGCTCAAGGGCATGGAAGTTTTCATCTTGGCACCCCTTCCCGCCCGCGGGTCACGATGAGATCACCGAACGCAAGCGGCAGCAAGCTTGCGCCAAAGTTCGGCGGGGCAAGCTTTCAAGAGCCCGCCAAGTGTTGACCGCAACGGAGCTGGCGCCGGGGAATGCAGCGACGTGGGCCGCACCGGGACTCCCTTTCGTGCGACTGTTTTATGGCCGTCCCGTCTATTCCTGGTGGGATTCCGCTGGCACGCACCGCGATGTGCTGCAAGGCGAAGGCTGCAAACCAGGGGACGCCCTCGCCCCCGTATTGTTCGCTCTTGGGCAACACGACACTCGGTGCCAGGCTGCCGTTGGGCTGCATGCCAAAGACAGCCTCGTGGCCGTCCTGGATAACCAACCCTGTACGCGCGCGCGAAGCGCTGGACGAGGTCACAGGGACCGTCGCCGCACACTGCGGAATTGCGTCCAACCTGGGCAAAACTCGAGCAATCGCCGCTGCACCTGGCCCCGCCCCGCCAGGCATTGCGGAGCTTGGCGAGGCCGTGTGGCGAGGTGACAAGCCCGAGGCTGAGCGTGGCATGGTCGTCCTGGGCACGCGCTGGCTCTGGCTTCTGATGTGCGCGTCCCCTCGGGCAAATCATGCTTTGCGGACGATCCCCCCGTCCGATTCCGCGGCGTATGCCCGGGCACATGACTTGGCCATTTGGAAGGCGCTCGGAAAATGCTTGGTAGATGTGCGATGAAGATGCCGGCCATGCACGGAATTGGCTTCACTCCATACAGCCTTGGGCGGCTTAGGCCTCCAGTCGGCCGAGCTGGCGGCGCTGGCGGCGTACTGGGCAGCGTGTGTGCCCTTCAAGCTGAGGGGTGGGTTGACTGCCTCACTTGGCGCACGGTCCTCGACAGCCAGCGCCCCATTGCCCCAGGTGAAGCAAGCCCGGGTGAGTGGCCACACGGTTGGCAATGTCACGCGAGCGTGGCTCGCCGCTGTCCCGGCTGAGCCTGCCACCACTTTGATGCCACAAGCCATGCAAGTTGCGCTGCAGACGCCTGCGGCTAGCTCTGCCGCTCAGCTTCAACAAGTGCGGCCCCAGCCCAGGTTGCGGCGGGACCTTGGACGCCTTCGGCGACCACGCTCTCGCCTGCCCCAGGTCAGGCCTTCTGGCCAGGCGCGCCAAAGTTCTTGAGCGGGCGTGGGTGCGCGTGGCACGAGAAGCTGTCGGCACCGAAGGACAGGTCGTGCCACAGCAGTGGCTCGCCCACACGACGGCCCCGGGCGTGCAGCCCCAGGACCGCCGGCGCTGTCGAGGTCGACAGCGTGCCCTGCAGATAATGGAGCGCCGCAAGCTCACCGCATACTCGGAGCTCGAGCGCGGCGGCTCCCAGCGGCCGCTTGTCTTGGGGATAGAAATTGGAGGCAAATGGAACGCTGGAGCGCAAAGCTTGGTCAAGGACCTGGTGCGCTTCCGGGCCCATCGCGGCCTCCGTGCGAATGTTAAACCTCGTTTGCCAACCTGCCAACCCTGTGCAGGGATCGTGCGTGTCGAATCGCTTCCGTTATGGCCCCGAGCGAATTTTAAAGCTCGCCGGCGAACCATCTGCGGGGATCATGCGTGTCGCGTGTGATCTCACAACATCATCCGGCGAACCCTCTGCGGTGTATGCGTGCATGTCGTACTGTATCGCTCTCGTTGTGGCGCCGTGCGAATTTTGAACGCACATTGCGAACCCTCTCGCAGTTTTCGGCGGGTACCCGCGCTGGCGCGTGGAGCGTGTTCCGAATTTGCCAAAGTGACGACCTCTCGCGGTTTTCGGTCGTTGATGGCGCTGGCGCGTGGAGCGTCCTGAGAACTCTCTTCATTTCTCTTTGCAATTGACCGCCCTTTCGTGGTTTTTGGCGGGTCGTGGCGCTGGCGCTTGGAGCGTCCTCGGGATTCTGTTCGTGATAGACGACCCTCTCGTGGGTTTCGGCGGGTCGCGGTGCTGGCGCGTGGAGCGTCCTCGGAAATATGTTCGTGATCGACGCTGCTGGCGCTGGCGCGTGGACCGTCCTGAGAATTCCACCTTCTCGCGGTTTTCGGGGCAGCGATCGACGACCCTCCCGTGGGTTTCGGCAGGTCGCGGAGCTGGTGCATAGAGATCGACGACCCTGTCGATCGACGACCCAGTCGTGGTTTTCTGCGGGCGGCAGCACTGGTGGAGCGTCTGCAGAATTCTGTTCGTAACTCGTGGTTTTCGGTGGGCGGCGGCGCTGCCGCGTGTTGCATCCTCAGAATTCTGCTCGTAATCAACGACCATGTCGCGGTTTTCGGCGCTTGACGGCGCTGACATGTGGGGCCTGCTCCAAATTCTGTTCGCGATCGATGCGTCCTCTTCAGCCCTTCTTGCTTGTGTGGTATGCTCTTTTTCGGTTGGCAGGGAATGGTTTTCCCCAGGGTTGGCTCCAAGGTGAGCAGGAACTCTGCAGCACTCAGAGGTACAGTCATCTCCATTTAATCGTAATACAAGTTCGGTACAGAGAAACCCTGCAAAACCAACACCTCAAAGTCAGCAGATTTTTTTCTCCACAGACCTTTTTGAAAATTGTTAGCTGATTTACCATGTCGGACATCCGTGTACTCCCCACAGCACGTTTGCAGTGCTCCTGCATGTTTGACTCACTCACTCACTCAAAGCCTCGTGTTCGGTGACACATGGGCATGAATGGCACCAGCTGTCAGGCACCAAAACAGAAAATAGAAACCTTTCGTTTCCACTCAGAAGATGGGAGTGACCACAATACATCTAAAGCAGCACGGCCCCCAGCAACTTCCAGAGCAACCCTATATACACCATCGTTCCAACATTTCCTCGGGCGTTGAAAGGCACGAAAACCTTCCTTTTCCCACGGCGGGATGTGATATCATGCCTGTGCTGCACTCTGACGGGCGCCTTCCTTGATCTGCTCAAGCGTTTCTGGTTTTGTACGGTGCAAGCTGTGATTCAGCATTGAGTCGTGCGAACACAATGTCTGCGAGTTTGGGTGACATCCACGTCCCGACAGGGACGGCTACTTGGTTCTTGCATCAGTGCGTCCATATCTGGCCCTATGATCAGAAGGCCTGGGCGGCTTGTACAGGTAAAAACGAATGGCACCGTAAAAAAACAATCCCGCTTCTCACTCACACCGCTCGTGCCTTCGAATGTCATGCACAGGCGCATTTTTGTTCAACACGATAAGATCGCAAGCTTGACAGAATAGTTCCAACAACACTTAACACCTGACGCATGCATTCTCTGCAACCACTGACTTTCTGTCGCCTCGGGGTCCACGACATGGACCGAGTCAACGGGCTTGGGTGGAGGTGCTGGGAGATGATTGTCGACGGGAGGGTTTTGCATCAATTTTCCAGCCGTTTCTTCGTTGTGCAAGACACGACCTAGGTGTCGACCCAAATTTGTTTCTTGGACCGAGACGGGCCCCAACTACAGAGAAATATAATGATTACATGGGGAGCCATCTAGAAATGTTTGAGCCGTCGGGTTTAGGGCGTAAATGATTGCAGGCGGGGGGATTAATTTTTCGAGTGCGGGATGATTGTACTCAGGATACTGCGGCCCTGTGGTGTTAGCCGACGTTTGCAATACGGTCAGATGAGTTTGATGTTGTCGGCACATGTGTTGCACTATCGGCTCACATTAGGAAGCAAAGCTTCGCGTCTCCCAGCCCATCCAAAATTTTCTGCGTGTTACCTTTCAGGTTGCGAATGCTCTTCAATGGAACTATGTGCCAACATGCAAATTTGCAACACAACACACGCTGTTTGATGTGATATCGCACATGGAGGCCTGGACCTTAATTGGAAGCGAGCATTTGGGGGTAGCCAATATTCAGAGGACCGACGGCCAACAGCAGGTGTCGATCACCAAGTCGCAGGGCTTCCCCTCAGATGCTGTTGTCTCCGTCCAATGCGGCGATCGGAGGCGCGCATCAAACAACCGTCCCATGATGAAATAGGATATACATATATGAGTTCGAAAACCCATTTATGCCCAACCCGTTTTTGAGTTGAAGGGGTGTTACGGCTACTGTGGCGTAGGGACGGTTGCAAGCAAGTCTCCCATTCTGATCTGCCAGGAGACAGTTTGCGCTTGAAACAGATTCTCGCTGTGCATCCTAATGAAATGATGCCAGACACCAATGCCGCGTTTTGTGATTTGCGCGCAGTCAGCCAGCGTGGTTCAGGGATGTTTGCGCCCGACATACTGTTTGATTGATGCCTAGTTTGGCAAACTTTGCTGGGATTTTGTACTTGGGAATCTAAAGACAGTCGTCCGTCTGGATTCGGTGCATGCACAATACAGACACCTCCACAAATGAAATGAATTAAAACGAGTATCTCTCATTGAAAGTTGTTAGGATGTATAGCCTATTCCTATACCCATGTACATTTCTGCATCAGCTTGAGCTTAGGTGGTTTGCGCAGCCCCTTCTGTACTCAAGGCGTGATCAGGAAAAGGTAGCGCCTTTTGTTGTGG
>CAJNIZ010044643.1:2534-39178 GCA_905231905.1 Symbiodinium pilosum | reverse complement strand
AAAGGAAATGGAAGCTCCTATTTAGGATTTTTGGATTTTGCGTTTAAGGGTTTAGGGTTTAGGGTTTAGGGTTTAGGATTCTGCGGGTGTGCAGGGCTTGGGTGTAGGGTTTAGGTGTTTGTCAGGACAGGGTTTGGGGTTGAAGGTTGAGGGTTTCGTGCTAGGCTTAGGCTTTTAAATTTGGGCTAGCAAATTCATGGTAGAAGTTTACAGGCTCTGGATTTAGGGTTTGGTGTTTCTCCAGATTGCGGCCCCATTGAGGTCCTGGGGCTACACAGGGCGACAAACCCTAAACCCTAAATCCTAAACCGTAAACCCTAAACATCCCTAAACTCAATTGTGGCTCAAATGATAAGGGTTCCTCTGAATAATTGCAGGGAAGTTCTTAAACGTCAGGGTTGCGGCTGAGCGCTGGCCGGGTTCAGGGTTGGGGTTTAGGATGTCGGGCTAGGATTTGGGAATTCTGGTTTAGGGTTTGGGGGTTGGGGTTCAGATTTGAAACCATCCCTCCAACATTTGTAGGGACTGAAGGCAGGGGTATGATGAAAAGCCTCATCCCTTCCTGGGCTGGAGATGGAGATGACCTGAGGGACGTCAGTCATGGGCTGCTTCTGTACCATGTGAGCTTTAGTCTAAACTCCTTAAAGGGGGGTTATATAGGAAATTATATATTGGACTACTATAGGGGTTATTAAGGGGGATACTAGGAGTTTAGACTATTAGCTCATGTGGAAGGCCCGACCACGCGGTTGGATCTTTCCCTCTAATTCTCGATCAGAACTAAAACAGCTCCTCCAGTTCTTAAAGAGAAATAATACAGGTCCTCTGGTCCTCTACCTCTTAGCAAGAAATACCACAGGTCCTTTCATTCTTAATAAGAAATACCACAGGCTCTCTAAATTGAAATCGAATTTGAAACTGAATAACGAAAATGACCGAATCCAGCCATTTCTTCCCGAAATGGTAATCTAATACAGACTAGCGAGAACAGCCGAATCCGATCATTCCTCCCTGAAATCGTCCTCTAATTGTTGTCAACAATTCTAGATAGTAGGGCTGTACCTAAACCCTAAACCCTAAACCCTACACCCTAATAGTGGGGCTGTACCATGCTAGGACCCAAAAAGAGACCACGATTCTGGCAAGCAAGGTCGTCCATATATAATCCCCCTTTATATTGGGGTTATATTGGGGTTATATTGGGTTTATATAGGGATAATGGAAAAGAAAATGCAAACTACTATAGTATTTAGGGCTGATAGGATAGCAGTTTCAATTTCCATTTCCCTTCCCTAGAAACTGAACCTTAAAGCCTACATGTCTACGGAGGCCTGGCCTCCAGTAACGGATCATACCTTGGTGGGCGCGATAGTGGTGAGAGTTTAGGATTTGGACTTTCGGGTTCTTGGTTTAGGGTTTCATTCAGGACCTCTTCGACCAAGCTGAGCCAGGCTTGAGTGAGACCCAAATCAAACTTCATGAGGCAGTTAGTTTTCTCTTCGGGCGGCTTTGTTGCTGAGATGTCATCAGGTCAGGGGGTTAGGGTTGGGGGGTGGAAGGTCTATGGCGTATCGGGCTCAGGGTTCCGGTGTTTAGGATAGAGGCTTCAGGATTTCGGCTTCAGGGCACAACCTTTCCACGGCAGAGGACATTAACTTAGCGAGCTTTCCTAAGCCTTGAGCCTTAACCCCTGCATCACCCCTGAACATTCCCTACATGGTCCCTCATGTAATCCCGACGTAAGCGACGTGGAGATCGCACATAATGCCCAAATCGCCTGGAACTTCTCTAAGTCAAAGCCAGGATCCTGA
Organism: Symbiodinium pilosum; assembly: GCA_905231905.1. NCBI lineage: Eukaryota > Dinophyceae > Suessiales > Symbiodiniaceae > Symbiodinium > Symbiodinium pilosum. Next base: position 37,367 of record CAJNIZ010044643.1, on the reverse strand, counting down.
CTTTGGGGGCCTTAAGGCAGAAAAGTGGCCATGATCTGAGGACCTCTCTACAAACCCTACACAACCCAACACCATATCAACTAAAGGCCATACACATGATCCGAACTCTAAGCCGTAGACCCAAAGCCTAAACCACAAGCAATATAAACCCTAAGCCCTAGGCCCTGTGACCTATGCCCCTAAGCTCTGAACCCTAGACCCTAAATTTGCCACGTACGCAATTTGGAATGGAAGAAAGCTACGTATAATCGGGAATTCTATAGGGCTGGTAGACGGGTCCATTCCTGGATTCCCTACTAAGCGAGCAGCAAGAAAACCACGACGGCTCCCTACGTACTGCCTCCACCTGGGATAAGCATGGGGACTACAATACATAAAACTAGAATACCCTCAGCCCTAAGCCCAAAACCCTAGACCCAAGACCCTAGACCCTAAACGTTATGAACCTGATCCTGGGTGCTTGGAGGGTCAAGGGGACTTAGTAGGTAGGTTAATTGTCCCAAAAAACCATATAGTAACCCTATTTATCCCCATTTTTAACCTACTTTCTAAGTCCCCTGACCCTCCAACCCCTAAACCCTAAACCCTAAATAGCAGTTTCCATTTTCTTTTCCATTATCCCTATTAAACCCCAGTATATACCCCATTACAACCTTAAACCCTAAACCCTAAACCTTAAACCCTAACCCCTAAACCCTATATTTGGGGGCAACACGCAAGGCCTTCCTTCGACAAGCTGCACGCCCTGATTGAGGCCCTGGTTGAGGCGGGACAGGGAGGCTTCGGTCAAACCGACGGCGGCGATTGGGTCGTTTCGAGGCCTGGGAGCAAGCGAAGCGCTCTGAAGGGTTGAGGGTTTAGGGGTTCAAGGGCCTAAGGGTTTCAGGGTTTTAAGGGTTTTGGGGTTTAAGGGTTTAAGGGTTTAGGGAAGGTTTTGGGATTAGTGTTTCTCAAGTCGAGGCGATTCTGCTGGCGGAATCGTGAAGTGACAAGTTGTAACTCCAATTTGTGTAGTCTTGTCTCCTAGTAAATCCCAGACCCCAAACCCTTGACCTCAAATTCTTGGGTTGCTGTTAAGGAACGTTTCTATTATGTGCTGTGTATCCATATATGTTCTGGTAACTTGAATCCGTAAACCCTAAATCTTGATATAATCAACGCTATGATACCCTAGATGCCCTATAGGGTTCCTCCTTCACAGCCACCCCAAATTCTCCACCTCAAACTTCGCGCCCTTCCCTGCGCCTTCTTTGCGAATTAGGCTCAGATACATTTCCATATTGGTTTTGGGGACGGGATTCAGGAACGGGGATGTGGCGCTATGGGGCGTGGTCTTCTTGGTGGGCTTGGGGGCTTCGATCTGACCCCTTCTGTGCTTTCTTCAGGGTTTACCTATAGGGGTCAAGGGGACTTAGTAACTTGGTTAATCAAAGGGATAACTAGGGTTAGTATCTGGTTTATAGGGGCTAAGTCCCCCTGACTCTCCAAGTAAGGCACAAGGATGCGGCCCTGGCTGCTTCAAGGGCTCGTTCTGCGGTGCGGGCTCTGCGCGGAGGTTTGGGGCATGGGGAATTGTTCGAGTAAGAGGTGCCTGAATCGCCTGAACAAATTCTAGCCCCAGAGCAAGACAAGCACAACCCTGCACCCAGCTGTGCTTTTGATTGCCTAGCCGGAAGCTTCTCACAACATCGTCGTACAATCTTCTCGGAAAAACCCTAAAAGCCTCCTGCACTGCGCTTTTTGAGCTACTGTACAAGCAACATTTCCTGACATGGGTGTCAGACATGGGATTCTAATCTAGTCGCTCATAAGCTCCTGATGAGAGGAAGGGGTGCAGGCTTGAGGGCTGGAGTTCGAGGCTTAGAGATTCGGATTTGTGGTGAGAGCTTCCAGACAAGCGCTGGACTGGCTTGCTGTCAAGTAAGCTTTCAGACCATGTAGTCCTCTAAATAAAAGTAGGGTTTCCGAATTGTGGTCGCTCTGCTTAAACTTCTGGACTCCAAACCAGGGAAGGTCCAGGGCAAGTGAGTGGGGTGAGAAGGGCCCATTAGCATCCAGGCTTGGATGAAGCTGTCCGCTACGGCCTGCCCTCTGCGGGATGGCGTCTTCCGTCTTGCACCCACGGTCCGGGAATTTATGACACAGTTGGTAGCGATTCTGAAGTTGTAGGCAACTGGGTCTCCAAGTAAGCCCTAGACCCTCCCATTTCGGAAAGAACCCTGAAGCCTATACCCTTATGTGCCGTCCCTTGCGGCGCTTAGGGTCTTAGGGAGATGATGAGGGCTTTTCAGCTTTGACAATGCAGCAGGCGTCCAGCTGTAATCCTTCATATGAGCCACAATCCAAACTCCAAGTATCCCCCTTAATAACCCCTATGATACTCCCCTATAGAATCCCATATATTAGCCCCTTTAGGGAGTTTAGACTAATCCTTCCTATGACTACCGCTGACTGAGAATGCCGGCTCAGCTACCTCGCAAAAGAAAGCCCAAGGGCTGATTGCTATTACTATTACTATTACTATTATCATTATTGTTAGGGTTTAGGGTTTAGGGTTTAGGGTTTATTGTGATTGTATATTCTTGTCATGGTAATACTATTACTACGACTTACGATTACTATTGTTATTACCGGTATTGTTAGTACGAGAATTACGATAACAACAACTACGTATGATTGTTATTACTCTGGCTCGGAAGGCTTACCCCAAGTCTTCTATAAGCTTCTCCTTGGCGACCCCTCCCGGTAGCTCAAACAGCCAATGACCTTTACTTGGGACCTAAACAAACTCGCACCCCCGTTAAAGCCTGAAGTCTGAGAAACCTAAGCGGCTCTGCAACCACCGTCAGTCGAAAACAGCCTTGAACCCTAAACACCAAGCCCTATGTATCATCCCCCAACTCAGAGCCCCAACACATCCCAAAGAATGACCCGTGAAAGGGGAAGACCTCCCTAAGGCTCCCTAAGGTCCCCTGAGGTCTGCCAATATGGGCCGCTTACGAACAGTTCTAGGATTTAGGGTTTGGGGTCTAGGGTCTAGGGTTTAGGGTTTGGGGTTTAGGATTTAGGGTTTAGGATTCAGGGTCTAGGGTTTGGAGTTCTCAAGGCTTGCTTACAATGTCCCTTTTGTTTGGCCCAGTTGCGGCTCGATAGATTGCCTCGGCTTCAGAACCACTATATGACCATAAGAGCTATAGTCTAAACGCCTAGTACGCCCACTTTATGAGCCCAGTAATGCTCCCCCATAGAACCCCCTATATAGCCGCCCTTTAATGGAGTTTAGACTATGGCTCATATGGAGGGGCGTGTCCAACAGGAGGTTCATAGGGAGCCCGTAAAGGGTGAAAGGAGAAAGCGCAACATCGACACTTCAAAGAGGTTATGGCAGGATTAAGAACTTACCGCGGGTTAGGAGGGAATCATGGAAGATCATCCCTAAATAATCCCATTATAGTATATGCCTGTATTCCCTACTAACTCCCAGTACGAAACGTGCGTAATGTTAAGAGTTTCTCAAAGTAGGGCGACCTTGGGGGCCCCCGGACCCCTGAGGAATTTTTGCGGAGTGTAAGCAGCGATGGCATAGGAATTCATGTGATACTCTCCTTTACAACCTCCCTAAACCCTAAATAGTAGTTTCCATTTTCTTTTCCGTTATCCCCATAGAACACTCTATGACCCCAAACCCTAGACCCTTTTTCCATTATCCCTATATAAACCCTATATAACCCCAAACCCTAGACCCTTTTCTATGATCCCTATATAAACCCTATATAACCCCAAACCCTAGACCCTTTTCTATGATCCCTACATAAACCCTATATAACCCCTAACCCTTAACCCTTTCCCATCATACCTATATAGTTATATAACCCTATATAACCCCAAACCCTAAACCCTTTTCTATTCTCCCTATAATGCCAGGGCTTCTTCAACTCAAGGGCCTCTTGATTGGGCGTCCAAGGGCGATTATCACATTTTTGTGTGTAGGGTTTAGGGTTTAGGGTTTCAAGGGCTAAGAGAATGGCTTAATTTGAGGATTCGAGTTTACGGCGAAGGGTGTGGTGGCAGAAAGTGCCTCTGATGTTTGAGACATACTTTGAAGAACCGTGGAGTTACGTGGCCGAGTATACCCCGAACCGATGTAATTGCTTCCTTCAATATTAAACGAGCTCCCCGCCCCCCCAGTAATAAAAAATAATCCGGGCCGCGAAAAAATGTCTAATGTTAGGGGAATATATTCATTGAAAGGATTAGATAGGGCTGCCTTTAACATCCGTTTAAACTCCATGGAAAATATTGAAACCGAATTTTAACCGCCTCAAACTCAGTTGAAATCAACAAATTTAGATGCTTTTGAAAACCAATTGAAATCAACTTAAAATCCCTTTAGATTCAATTGAAATCAAATTAGAACTCCTTTTAAAATCAATTGAAATCGAAATAAAATCCCTTTAAAATCAATTGAAATTTAATTAGAATATCGAATTAAAATCCCTTTGAAATCAATTGAAAATTAATTTACATTCCTTTAAAAAACAATTGAAATCGAATTGAAATCCCTTTAAAATCCATCGAAATCTAATTTACATTCCTTTTGAAATCAATTGAAATCAAATTTGAATCCTTGTAAAGTCCATTGAAATCTAATTTAAATTCCTTACAAAATTAATGTAAACCGAATTGAAATCCTTGTAAAATCCATTGAATTGTAACTTGAATTCCTTGTAAAATCAATCGGTGAAACTCAATTGAAATTTAATTTCGAATTCTATTAAAAGCCAAGTGAAATCGAATTAAAATCCATTTCAAATCAATTGAAATGTAATTAAAATTCCATCACAACTCAATTGAAATCGATTTAAATTCGAGTTAAAATCCATTAAAACCTAAATAAATCCAATTTGAAATCAATTGAAATCTACCTCATATTCTATTAAACTAATTGAAATCCAATGAAACTCAATTGAGATTCAATTCTAAATATTATCTCCTGGATCTCTAGGCCCCTGAATTTGTCATTTAATATTTGGTGTGGTTTTAACTTTAGGGGAAAGGGATTACAAACCAAGCTTCATCATTAGGTCCCTAACCCCTCAGCAACCTCAAGGTCCCTTCAAGTACAAATACTAAGCACCAAACAGGTAAACCGTCAACCTCCAACCATATGTACACTCCAAAACCTACAGTCAATCCTGCAGCCTTACGACCGGAGCCCTGAACTCCTCAACCCTAGGCTCTCAACGCAAATCCGAGAAACCTACGACCACAAGAGTAGAAGCTAGTATCACCCCAGCCCACGACCCAGAACGACTGAAATGTAGCTACAGGGTTTAGGGTAAAGGGTCTACGGTTTAGGGGACTCCAAACTCGTTGTTTTTTCCTACCTTGTTGGCCTTTACTCCTTGGTTTCTTGTAGGGAACCAGGGAATGGAAACGAACGTGGAAAGCATGATGATGAGATTCTAATAGGGACTACTATGGGGATCCATTCCTCCAGTCAATAACTAGCAACCAGTAACAGGCACTCGACATTGAGACTCAAACCCCTAAACGTTAAACCCTAAACCCTAAACCCCAAACCTTGAACCCCAAACCCTGAACCCCAAACCCCGAACCCCAAACCCTAAACCCTTAACCTTCAAGCCTAAACCCTAATTGGAATAAGTTACTGCAGGGCTGAGGACCTCAGATTTAGCGTCTTGTAGGCTTCTGAAGATCAGGGTTTAGGGTTTAGGGTTTAGGTTGTTGGGGTTTCCCAAAAACAATTGGAGGTCCGTTTCAAGCGGATTTAGGGGTTCTCTAGGCCTATACAGGGATATATCGTGTTTAGGATTGAGGATTTACAAGAACTCATGGGCCTGTTGTGTAGGGATGACTGTATAGGGATCTATATTGGGGCCCCTACGCATGGAAATCTCCACATTTCTTTCGCTAACACTGCTCAGGTATGCTACCTCACGTATCACTGAAAGCCGTTTTCAACAGGTCCCGACACCCTAGCTCCTTATATGCGAGTGGTTCTTGAAAGGGGGGGCCTTAGGTATATCGGGGATGGGGCTGTGTGGAAAAGCTCTCATATGGGCCCCTTCACCATGCCCTAATAGTCTTACCTACGAATAGCCAAGGCTTACAAAGGCCAACCTTCGGCGGTAGTAGCAGGATAGTTGGAGAACCCTGTAGAGTTTAGGGTTTATGGTTCAGGGTTTAGGGTTTAGGGCTGCAGTTTTGCGGTTTACGGCGTAGGATACATGGTTTAGGGCTTAGGCAGACCTTTAGACCCAGCAAAGCCCTATGCTACACACTCCGGTACCCGTATCACTTGAAGGTCTGTTGGGTTGGGAATTCAGGGAAGTGAGTGTTGAGGGCTTGGACCACTAGGGATTTGAGGAACCAGGCCTTAGGCTGAAAGTCTAGGATTTTTGATTTAGGGTCTGGGAGTTAGGAGTCAGGGTTAAAGGTGCAGTGCTTTGGCTCACCTAGTATATAACCCTTCCTAGTATCACTTGTCCATCTTCTTGGGGCAAAACACGGACGTGAGCACCAGTAGGCAGAAGAGCAGGAACTACTAATGCCACCACCCCTAGACCCTAAACCGTTGGTCCGTGGGACTTCTGCAGCAGCCCAACCCGGAAACCAAAGCCCCAAACCCTCTCCCAAGGACACAACCTAAAACCACAATTCTAGCCGGGTTGGTGCTTTGCAACTTTAACTAAGGTACCATGCTACAGAAACCTTATTATTTACTAGCAACCCACATTCTTTACTAAAACACTTAATCTGGTTGTTTCATCTAAGCTCCTCAACAGCAAAACGATCAAGGAGGCAACCAGAACACCAAGACCTGAAACAGAGACCCAGAATGGGACAACCCAAATCAGGTTTCCATTGTATTTTCCATTATCCCAATATAACCCCTATATAAACCCTATAGCCCTATATAATCCCTATATCCCCAAAACCCTAAACGATCTGTGTTGGTTTGGGCAAGGTTCATCTAAAGCCTTGCATAACAAACCCATTTAAGCCCGAAGTTGCTGCTCGTTAGCAGGAAATGCAGGAAAGGAAAAACATGGAAGCTCGTATTTAGGATCTGGGAGTGGAAAGAAGATGGCACCTACCATATTGTTCCGGGATATGCAAGGGCCGCTATCGGGATCCATTCCTCCATTCCCTAGTAGCAAACACCAAACCGTGATGTAACGGCTGCCATTTTAAATCTGAGCAGTTTAACATGCTAGACTTCCGAGCAAGGTCCTGGCAAACAGGCCTTTTCTGTCTCACGCCCCGCGCTCATATCTAAACCTTGCATCCTAAATTCCGCTGTAACACCCGAAAACAGACACAAATGCCAAAGATCCACACAACCTGTGCCATCAAACTCCTCAACTAAGCCCTCAACCCTAAACTTGCAGAAGGCCACCGGTTGTTGAGGAGGACCTTCATGGGGAGTGATTCCGGCTGCTGCAACCCGGGCGGGCCTCCGTCACATGGGGGTTCCAAAAATCAGGGATCTGGAGGAAGCCCCCCTTTCAAACTATCATTTGCCATGTACCTATCTCAGCTTGGAAACGTGGGCCACCAGTAAAAAGCCTCAAGTTTGAATCTCAACCACTATACGCCGTCTCAAAGGTCAAAAGTTTAGTTGGAAATCCATACCTCAGGATGACAAGAGGGATTAGGTTAGGTAGGCTGTAAATATTATGCTCCTTTGGGGGTCCCCATTGTCATATGGTCCTAACACTTACGTAGGGTACACAAAGGAGGCCTATATTTGTACAAGCTTTCATTAGGGCTTGGGGTTACGCGCGGGTGACACCTAAGCTCTGTGGCGGAGCAGGCGGTCAAAGGATCAGGGTCAAGAGTTTAGGGCCGCATAGGCACAAAGATTTATGATGATTTATGGTTGCTGGGCTACCCAGAACCGTTTAGGACTTCGGGTTTAGGGTCGGGTGTGCGCGTGGATACCCCATATTTCAGCCCCTATGCCAAACGAATCGGTCTGCGGTAGTTTTGGGTACCTACCGGTCAGGTTTAAGGTTCAGGGTTTAGCAGCTTAGGGTTTTGGGATATAGGGGTTTAGGCTTTAGGGCTTAGCACTGCCTACATATTCGATGCCTCAACAAAAGCCGCGGGTCGAGGGTTAGAACCGTCCTAGCATGCTAAAATCCTACATCCTTAGGTTTTTGCTTTAGGAACAAAAGAAGCACTCGCTTACCAACGGCTTTGGCAATTTCTGCAGAACTTCGCAGAAGTACCTCAGCATCTTAGTGTACAGATAGGTCCTGTAGGTCTTAGGCCATACAGCATCAACTTGCCACAATCGCTTGGATTCTAGTCCAAACCCTTCTGCGCTAAACTCCCAAACCCCAGGCGCAAAATCATGAAAACCTGCGCTTGAACCCTGGGTCTCACCGTGCTAAACCGATGTCCTGGACCCAAAGGATCTGAATCCTAAACCCCTGCTCCTCTGGCCTAAACACTGCTTGAAACCCCAAAGCGGACATCCTGAATCCTAATAGCTAAGCCCCAAGTCCCTCCAATGAAACCTCGAAAGCCTGAACCCTAAACCCCTCTCTCCAAAGGAGGTGTCCTGTCCTGGTTGGAGGTTTCCTGCATTGTTGGGGACCACAGCACTGGTGGAGGCCGCTGCAGCGGCCGGCTGGCAAAGGGCTTGAGGCAAGGCTTAGAATCAAAGGTTTCAAAGTTTGGGGTTGAGGGCTTCTGTAATCCCCCTTAGACCTTGCAAAAAAATGTGTGAACAATTTTTCAGTGTTCTTCTACAACAAAAAGGGAAATAATTCCCAAGTTCAGGGCTTAGGATTGAGGGCCGCGGCTCCGGGCCTTGTATAGTGTTTAGGTCTGAGGGCTAAGGTTGCGGGTTTAGTGTTTAGCGCCTAGGTATCAGGGTCGAGGTTTGGTTGACAGTTCTAGTTTGAGGGCTTAGGGTTTAGGGTTTAAGGGGTTTAGGATTTAAGGGGTTTAGGGGGAAAGGGGGTTTAGGCTGTAGGGTTTAGGGTTTAGGGTGAGGGTTTAGGGCGCTTGGGCTGAGGTTTCAGGGCGGCTTGGGGTTTGGCGCTCAGGATCGCAGTGCAGGCAGTTAGTGAAGTTGAGGGGTGAGGTCTTGACATACCTGAGACAAGCAGACTCTAACAAACTCTCAAAAATTTGGTAAGTTGTAAGACGTTGCTGGGGGAGTTGAACTGAGTTAACGGGCTTTGCGAGAAGCTTCGAGGGAACTCTCGAAACAGCAGCTTAAGGGACTCTACTGGTATCTGGTGATTGCAACGCTGTTCTGGCCGTGTAGCTCCAAGATTAGGTAAAGATGATATTGACAAACTCCCCTTTGCCAATTACTTAAAGCTCCAGAGACGCCGAAGCTGTAGCTTTTCGGCAATGCCACGGGAAGGTGTACGCAGGCGTTTCAGTGGTACCCTTAACCCTACTAAGATCATCTAAGGCTGAACCTAACTAAATTCACCCACAAGCTGCAATCTTTTGAGCGGATGAAATTTGAAGGACAGTTTCTAGCTGCTCTGGCATACGGAACCCTGGGTACCGTCAACATCCTGACTCGTGTCCAACGCTGCCAGAAACCCCATAGTAGTTTCCATTTTCTTTTCCATTATCCCAATGTAACCCCAACATAACCCTAATATTACCCCAATGAGTATCTAAACCCTAAACCGTAAACCCCTGAAACCCTAAGCCCTCTAACCTTGAGCCTTGAGGCCTGAGCCTGAGCCTCAGAAACCCGCATCCCCCTTCATAACCCCTATAGTAGTCCCTTCTGTAATCCCCTATATAATCCCCTTTAAGGAGTTTAGACTATAGCTCATATAGTACAGGGATTCTAGTCCCTTATTCCCTACTAACCACCAGTAGCCCAAAGCCCCTCAAGGGGGCTGGGCCTGTGGCTGAGGCTGCCCCGATTTGGTTCCAGCCGAAACTCCTGCGCCACGCTTGCCGCGAGCACGAGCGCGCCTGTATGTCAAGGAGGTTTGGGGTATTGGGTTTTTGGGGTTTAGAGTTCAAGATCTCGATTTTGGGGGTGGGGTTTCAAAATAAAAGGAGATACTTTGAGAATACGTAGAGCTCCTTGTTCCTTTGGTGGCTCAACCAAGAATAAGCTACGATCCTTCTCTGTCTCGGGACTACGGCATCCCTTTTTTGCAAAAATACTGCTCATGTGAGCTGTAGTCTAACAGTCCCCTATATGATCCCCTACGTAAACCTTTTTAAGGAGTTTACACCATAGCTCGAGTAGGCTTCTGGGCTCTGACAATTTCAGGCAGGGAGCTTCTAATGCGAGGAGTGTATGCACACGGTATAATAATCCAGCCATACATCGGTGATAGGTGGTTTAGGGCTTAGGGTAAAGAACGAGGACTCCCTCAGGCATCCCCAACGCAACCACACCCGCAGGTCTACCTCAAGAATTCCTTATTGACACGTTCCGGTCCAACCCCGCGGGCTCAACTGTGCTGACGGTTGCACCTGGAAGATCGATTCCATATCGAATGTTGCAGGCATCATAAACATGGTAGTTTCCCTGACCAAAACTTGTTGGAGACAAGTGTTATGAATCGCGAAATACTCATCCCGAAGCCACAGCCCGCAGAAAAATCGCGCCTGCTGGGGAGGCCTGATATAACCTTGATTTACATATAGGTATATATATATATGTCCCTTATTTCATCCTTAGATATACACATATGTATATACGTGTATATACATGGGTAGTTCCCAAAATTACGGTCCCGTGTTGGTACCCTAAATATTAGGTGCCGTAATCTAATCTGTAACCACAAGGAGCCATAATTTTCAGAATTGCCCATATACATACCCCTAAACCCTAAACCCTTAAACCCTCAACCCTAAACCTTACACCCTCAAACCCTATACTTGTTTAATATTTACAGCACTATCCGCGCCTGCCGCTGGTGAGGGACATCGTGCCGGTCGTGCTGCTGTCGTTTCCGCTCAGAGAGCCGCTTGTGCTCCCATTGCCACCTTCAGGTTTAGGTTCAGGGTTTACGGGGTTTAGGGGGTTTAGGGGGTTCTGGGGGTTTAGGATAAAAGGTTTAGTCTCAAGGGGGTTTAGGATTAAAGGTTTAGGGTTTAGGGATCTTACGAAACGCCAGTGTGATCGAATGGGTGAAGGGTCTGGGCTGCTGGCGGTCCAAATCAGGATATCACCCTACGTAATGCTTGTGGCAGAAAGCCTTGATATAGATAGAGGTACGATAACCATTCAAGTTTCCCTCGCGTTGACTATTAGTGGGTGAGAGGATCACCTAGGGTTCAAGTACGATTACAAGAAAATCTGGGGACAATCATCGTGATAGCTGTCCTTGTCAGTGCTATCGCATCAGCATTGTGGTTAAGAAGCACCTCGCTGCAACCTCAGCATGGCTCATATTACTCCCCTTAAATCCAGGCTTGAAGACTTGGATTGAGGGGAAGGGCTCTATCTGATGTTCACCATGGATTCTAGTGGCGCCACTAGCTCTCTCTTGGTCACCACCTTACCGCCGACAACAGCTCAACCGAAACCACTTGGACCCCAATACATTAAGCAAGGTTAGTGAACCCTAAGCCCTAAATCCCAAGACCTGAATCTTAGGCTCCATCACATAAGCAGGATTCGACACAAAATTGCTTGCTTGGAGGGCAGGGGAATCCCTTCCCTACCCTACCCTACACCATACCCAAGTCTACATCCAAAAGCCTGCACAAGGGAAAGGCTTCCCCCGCAGCAGCCTAAACCCTCCTTCCCTCAACTGAGCCCAAAATATCAAGGGTTGAGGGTTTAGAGCTTAGGGTTTAGGGTTCAGGATTTAGGGTTTAGGGTGTCGGGTTGAGGGTCTGCATGGCACCCTTGGTTTGAGAATCCCCTAACCCCAAACCCCAAACTTCAAACTACACCCGACTTTAAGCCGTCTTCTCGAAGCCCAAAACGTGATGTAGAAGTATCCGTGTGAAGTCTATTTCAGACACTCCGTACCATCATTGTAGGAGGAATTCAGGACCATAATTTAGGGTCTAGAGTTTAGGGCTTTGATAATGTTGGTAGCTATTTGTGCTATAGTCTAAACTCCTAGTATTTCCCTGAATCTCCTGGTATTTCCCTTAATAAACCCTGTAATACTCCCCTATATAGCCCCCTTTGAGGAGTTTAAACCCTAAACAGTATGTGATCCCTTATACACCCCCCCCCCCTTTAAGGAGTTTAGAACATGGCTCATTTAGACCCATGTAGGGACTGAGTCCGTATAATCCCTTTCTAAACCCTATGTAATCCCTATAACCCCTGTAATCTCCTTTCTATTTCCATTCTCGCAATATAACCCCACCCTAACCCTAAACACTAAACCCTAAACCCTAAACCATAAACCATAAACCCTCCCCATATCTTACACGCGTGTAGGAACTGAGGCCCGGGCTTGTGGTTGTCATTTGGCTGGCCGAGGTCATCCTTAAGCAGCCAGGAGTCGGACTTCGGGTTTGGAGATTAACCCATTCTAAACCCCCAAAGTATGTAAAATAATAGCCTTAGACCCCTAATAACAGCCATAAAGGCCATTATTTTACATACTTTGGGGGCCCAAGTAAGCCCTAAACCCTAAAACCTTAAACCTCGGGCTTCCAAGAGACCCTCGGGATACGTATAGCGATTGACAGAAGCTGATGGGGGTCAAGGATTCTGTAAGGTTTACGGTTTAGGATTTAGGGTCTGGGGTTTGGGGTTCAGGGATTAGGGTTACTTGGAGGGTCAGCGTGCTAGTGGGGATAATTAGGTTTACTATACGGTTTATAGGGTTATTAACCTACTTACTAAGTCTCCTTGACCCTCCAAGTAGGTGTTCAGGGTTGAGAAACTTCATACCTGCCGGGCCCGTGGAGATTGCGCCAGGAAACAGTGAGACCGAGGGTCCACGGGTTTACGGCAGTAGCCTAGGCTTGGGGTGCGCCTTAGGGGTTCAAGGATACATACATACAAATATATATATATATATATGTATATGAATATGAGCTACAACCACTACTTCCTCGAGCGTTACGGACATGACTTCCCTTCAGGAAATATATTAGTAGGGACCATACTAAACTAGAAAAGGAACCCCTAGGTCCACGCTTAATGGTCCCTCGCTAACCCTTAGATTGATAGTAGCTCTTATGCAAAGGCATGAATGCAGGGGCCACAGAGCTTGGAGTCAAGGGATGATGGAAAGCATTCTATGTATCAGGAGTTGTGCGGCTTAGGGGTGATACATGAGCTGACACAGGGGTCTCACAGGCACATTGAAGACTTGTTCCCATGCCTGCATAAATGAGATATCCGAAATGGATTACCTATACTGAGCTTGTTGTATCCGCTTAGGGCAATCTAGTCTACTGCCTTCCGCGGGCGCACAAGACCCTGGGCTGCTGTTAAGGAATGTAATTTAAGTTGCTATATTGAGGAAACCCGATTATTTACTGCATATATATATATATCCATTATGGTAACTTATCCTTAACAGCAACCCAGTCTAAGGATACAAAGCCAAGTACACAGCCCCACTATGAAATGACTGGAGAGATGGCTATCAAATTTCCGATAATCACCAGGTCTTTAAGCGGGGTAATGTAGACCCCAGGGTTTAGGGTGCGTTTAATGTAGACCCCTGATCAATAAACCCCCTCCTTTCAAGGGCCTTAATATTAGGATCCATATTATAATCCCTCTAAAGGGCAAAGGGTTTATAAATCACGGGCTTACATTAGTATAGGTACTGGGGAACCTCCGGGGGCCTCAGGAAGCACTAGGGTGGATTAGGGAGTGTCCCGGAATGATCAGTACCTGGCCCCTTGAAGCACATCTTTGAGAACCGTGCAGCGTTAGCAGGATCCACATGTAGTTTGCAGAGTGAATGTGGAAACCGAAATCAAAGACTCTGAAAAGCTCTACCGCAAATTATTTACCAGACTCCCAAGCGTATACCCAAACCTGAAACCTGACCAAGACACCCCATCCTACACTTGGCATTTTTGTGGCCCGCTTCATAAGCACTTGGTGACAGCAACAGCGCTCGGGCTGGTACATCCTCGCCTCTGAAATCTGACTCCGCATTCTTGCGACCTATCTCCTGGGTTGGCCCCTAAAACCGTTTGAAAAATATTAGTACATAGGGCCCCTTATTAAAGCCATTAGGCAAAATATTAAAATATCCCAGGGGCCTACCCAGTCTCCTAGGGTTTAAGGTTTAGGGTTCAGGGCTTTACTCTGCATCATTGTTCATGATGGCAGTGGGAGATAGCGCGAGTGTTCTCACCATCCTCCTGCGTGGCCTTCCAGCAAGCAAATTGCCACACAGTTGATGACGGGCTGGGTGGCATTTTGACTTCCTATGAGGCAGCCATTAGGGGTCGCGTATGCGCGAATCCTTTGGCGCCACTCTCCAAAACCCGAAACTCCAAACCTGGAACCCAACACCCTGCACTTTCAAAACCTGAACCTCACTGCAAACATGGAAACCTTGAACCGTAAGCTTGCAGCAGCGCTTAACCTCAAAGCGAACAATCCTCAAGACAAAGCGCTTAGCAAAACTAGAAGACCGTCAATGCCAACCATTAACTCCACCTTCCATTCTAATTACAACCAAAAATCACTCTCCAGCGTTAGCTCCATCTTCAAAACCCTTTGTCCCAGAAGCTTGAAGCCCTCCACCCCTAGTTACCTAAGCCTCATGCCCCTGAACTCAATGATGCTACCACCTACAGCAAACATCCCTAAACCGCTAAACACTGAACCCCAATGCTGCAAAGTATCTGGCTTGCTTGCGTAGCCTGGCTGTGTGTGGTAACTCCACTCGCAGTCGTCGTGGCCTGCACTTGAACTTAGGTTCGAAGGTCTATAGTCCCCCTTAAAGTAGATGGAATATGGCTTTGGGTATATAATAATCAGATGCCCATATCCGCCATATTCTATCTACTTAAGGGGGACTATGGTAACCAGGAGTTTTTCTAGGGTCTTGGAGTCATGGGCTTGGGGTCCAGGGATGACCGTTAAAGTGTTTAACGGACCACGGATCAGGATTTGGGTTTAGGGTTTAGGGTTTAGGGTGTAGGGTTTAGGGTTTAGGGGATAAACCCTAAACCCTGAAACCCTAACCTTGAGATTTCGGGTCTTGGGATTTGACGGCTTCCATAAACGGGAGGCAAGGTAGACCCCAATAGTATCCGGTTTAGGGTGTTTTTGGAGTTTAGGGTTTACAGTAGAGTCTAGGGCTTTATAGATTATATACTATAACCCTTGCTGTAGGGACTCCCAAAGGCATCTCATTTGACTGTGAAAGTTCAAGAGTTCCAAAAAACATCTAATTTTGCTTTGAAGGTTCAGGAGTTCCAAGAAAAAACACCTAATTTGGGTTCGAAGGTTCAGGAGTTGCAAAAAAACAACCGCCTCTTGAGCAGTTCTGTGAGCGCGGGGTGTCTTGGTGGATAGGCATTCTGGCAGGGATCCGCCCACACCTCATTCCCTCAAGTAGCATAACAATCTGCAACAGTACCCCGGGCTTATGGACCATGTCAAATGTGCAAACTGATGCTAACGTGCAGGTATTCGTCTAAGTTTCCAACAGAGAAGGGCCCCTGGATCCAGAAGAAACATATAACATGTACCCCAGGAATTTGATCAACCAATCCCCCATATGTTGCTGTGGATGCTGCTATCAATTTCGTGGACGCCCAGGGAAGTTGAGGTGATCCTAGAGAAACTTGGAGACCTAAGGAAGAGGGGTTGTATAGGGATGATAGGCTATATATTGGGGTTATATAGGGATAATGGAAAAGAACATGGAAACTACCATATCAGAATGCATACCTAGTCACGGAATCTGACCAAAAACATAGTGAATCACTGGGGTCCTTTCACGCATCTGAATGGGGCGCCTGCTCAGGTTCTTAGGGCCAATTGTGCCCAAGTGCGGCAGTTGACGCCCATGAGGCCTCAATGAAAAACTTACTTACCTTGGGTCATTCCACCACACAATAACTGTCCTTAAAGGGGTCTTATGACAGCGCTATTATCACTCCCATTACCGATTGTGGCCGTTACTGTAAAGAAGAATGATCTAATAATGACCCCAAACTCTACTCAGCAATGTCTTTCTCCAGACCAGGACCCCCCAAATCGGGTTTAGGCCAGTTCAAAAGCCCCCCAAACCCTTGGTACTTAGTATTCCTCTCCTCCTTTACCTTGCACGGTGGAGCGCGGGAACTGAGGAACCACATGATGTAAGGATCATTCTTTCTGTGGACCTCATGGGGCTATTTCACACCACTACCGTCCTAAACTGGGCTATCGTAATTCCTCACCCCGAAACAGCACACCATAAATACAAAGCTCCCAAACCCAGAACACTAAGCCCTAAGCCCTAAACCCTCAACCCTAAACCCCTAAACCCTAAACCCCTGAACCCTAAACCCCTAGACCCTAAACCCAACCTCCCCACCTCATGCCTCCCTCGCTTATGATTGTAACGCCATAAGGGATCAGGGCTTAAGGGTTTCTGGCTACACCCAAACTCTGAACCCTGCATCACACAGCACACATCCTTCAACCCAGACTCCCGCGCCACGCCTGGCTTGTGTCACTGACCTGGCGACCCATGTCCTTGGCAGCAAATGCTTCGGGTTTGGGGCTCAGGGTTTAAACCTGTGTTTGAGGGGCTGGGATCGAGAGTTTAGCTTGAATGTGGCTGAACGCTGCAGTAGAACAATTTCCGAAGCCTGAAATGAAGCGATCTTCGGACTATTCCTACATGGTGGTTTCCTGAAATCAGGGGTTTAGGGTTTAGGGGTGTAGGGCTTAGGGTTTACCATTCTAGGGGTCCCTATAGTAAGGATTGTAGTATTTTGCAGTCTGTATTGGGGTCCACCTGTTCAGGGAAACTACCCCCCCTGGCGCTATGTCCCTTGAAGTCGACTTTGCTGAGCTTGCTTGTGGTCTAAAATAGGGTTTAGGGTTTAGGGTTTAGGGTTTTAAGGTTGGGGCAGGGGTTTCCACATAAGTGGGGGCCCCAATAGAGACCCGCATATACTATTATCAACCTTACTACAGGCAATATTATGAAGAACCCTCATTTTTTGGAAACCACCCATCTCATCTTGGCTTGAGAACAGTTCAGGGCAAACAGTCTCAGGGTCCTACGCACCCCTAAGCCTCAAAAGGTTTAGTGCTTAGGGTTTTACTCTTCCACCAACGCCCAAACTAATTCTCTCTCCACCTATTACTCCACCGCCACAACCCCTAGTAATCAATGAATACCCACAACACAATGGTATGTATAATTGGGTGGGCAACGGTTTCTTTCTTGGAGGAGGTGATGAACATGGAACCCTGCAAAGGCCGCTTTTGAAAGGCTCGTGGTGTTCGCTGGACCCTTGTCTGGAGTTCCGGATCAGGTTTAGGGGAAGATAGGTTTAAATCAAACCAGGTTCTTAGTGACCGATCAATCATCCAGGGACCATCTTTAGGGTCTGGGTTTTCGGGTCTGGGGCTTGGTTTATCTGGAGTGAACCTCTAGAATGAGCCCCAGCTGGTTGTGATCTCCCCTCATTCCAAACCTAAACCCCGAAACCCTAAACCTCATTCCAGAACTGCCCCTAAACGTCCTGCTACTGCAGGACTGTCTGTCACTTCGTGCAGCATAGAAAACGCGTCAAAACCAGGGATTGGGGCGCAGGGTTTAGTGTTTGAAAGATGTCAACTTTCGGCGAAGCTTCAAGCCTACCCATTCTCCATGTACTTCCTGATGGAAATAGGTATGCTACGAAATCGGTGGCCCGCTCTAAATCTCAACTGCTAGGCAGTCTTTCTGTGGGAATTCTTTGGAAGCGAATGCCGTGCTCAGCATGGAAACATGCCCCACCTAACATGCTCCCATTCTTCCACTATATGACTTGGTCGAAGCCTGAGCCCCCCTCACCTTTGGCTGGGAATGCGTATACTGACGGCGGGTCAAGGTGATGGGGATAAGGTGCAGGTTATGGGGTTGGATTCAGGACTCCACATTTCTTTTCCAGAGCCAGGTATGGGATCAGCATTCTGGCAGATGCCCAAGGGCCTGGGGCACGTAGCAAGCCGTAGTAGGTATACTTAGAACCCCGCGGGCCATACCATAATTCCCGTTATCCAAATGATCAACCAACGTCCCCGTGACTCCAGAGACTGGGTTGCTGTTAAGGAACTTAGATTAAGCTACCATGATATGGGAACCCTACTATTTACTGTATACCCATAGTATGATCACTTACATTAAGTTCCTTAACAGCAACCCAGAGGGGCATCTAAGATGAAGCAAATACGGGCGTCTTCGTTGGTATTGAGATTGTCCTTGTCTTTGGCGTCCTCCTCCTGTGCAACGTAGCGGCACACGGCTTTGGCTTTAGGATCAAGAACTTAAAGCAGGAAATCATGATCAGGGTATATGATACCGCTACTCTTGTGACCTGGGTGTTCTAAGACATGGCCTACATACCTGTACCAGAGGGCAGTGGTCTCGGAGTTATGGTGATGTAGTATGCATGCAGGTTGGTGTCCGTCGACTGAAGTGTTGACTCCCAGCCTGCGTTGGTGTAGTCTAGGAGCCAGCGATAGTAGAACACCCTAAGCCCTAAACCTTAAACCGTAAACCCTAAACCAAGAACCCCCTAAACGATGAAAAACATGGAACCTCCCTATAATCCCTTAGCTTCCCCGATGTAGCAGTGGGATCCTATTTTGGATGTTCCACTTTTTTGGATCCTTCAGGAGATGTCTGAAAACACACTAGTCTGGCAAATCCGCATGGGCCACCCTAACAGATCCTAAGCCCTTAACTTTCAAACCCTAAACCCCAAACCCAAAACCCCAAACCCTAAAACCTCAACCCTAAACCTTAAACCCTACACCCTAAACCCCAAACTCTAAACCCTAAAATTTGGCTCCAGGATGATCATTCGCAAGAGTCCCTTATGCCCCTTCCCCCAAACTGCACAGGAACCCCATGTAGCCCCTTTTCAGGCAGGGCAGTCTTTGTGCGGCCCTTGTTCAGGTTTCATTTTAGTGTAGGAATGGGTAGATCCCAACCCCCTGACACTAAACCCCAAAACTCAAAACCTAACTGCCCTTTTTTAAGGTTGTGTTTTAGCTTAGGGACAAACTTTTTAAAGGAGGGCGATTGTAGGAGTTACTACTGAAGGGGGGCACTAGGAGTTTAGATTCCAGCCTACGTGATCCTTAACTACCCTGTCTATATACCCTAGATTTCCCTCAGACCACCCCCCCTGGTGGAGAAACCCAGCATGCAAAGAGTCAGCGCGCAGATAGATGGTGCCGCCCGAGACCCGCACCCTATTTGTGAATCCTTAGGGTCCTTCTAGAGGGTTTAGGGTTTAGGGTTTGAGGTTACAGTATCATGCAGGAGGAGCGGGGCTTCCATAATTATCAGCTCAGGTATAGATGGTAGGGTTGTATGTTTTAGGTTTCTCTTGCTTTAAAATCCCAAACCCCGCAGCCTCTGAGCCCACAGCGCGCCGAAACCGCTTTTTGCTTAGACAAAAAAAGCCCATGAATAAGTCACCCCTAAGCACTTGGCCCTTCACCCTGAACCCTAACTCTGTAAACGCAGAACCCTAAAAACCCTTATCGCTAGACCCTGAACCCTAAATCCTAAACTCCAAAAGCTCAGAATTCATGGGTTCCCCTACTACTCCCTCCATACTACTACCCCCCCAGCTTCCCCCTGAACCGCCGACAATTAACCCATCATCATCCTTAAACGGGGTAGTAAGGGACCTTAGAAATGACGAGCCTTGGCCTTAAACCCCACCCCCAAAAACAGTAGCGTCCGTCTTCCTTTCCATTCCAAATACACAACCCATATAACCTTCTAAACATCCCCTATATCCCCCTTAATCCTAAATCCTAAACAGTAAATCCTGTACTAAACCCTGCACCCCATATCCTAAACCCTAAACCCTGAACCCTAAACCCTAAACCCTGTATCCCTATATTCCAAGAAGCTTAGAAAGAGCCCAAGCCCAGTCCTGCAAAGCAGCTTTCTCCGCCGCCTTCTGGTTCAGGCGTAGCTCTCCGACCCCGTGGGCAAAGCGGCACCTCAGTATTTTGGGTTTAGGGTTTAGGGGGTTCAAATTTTGGGGCTCTGGGTTTAACGATTTAGGATGTAGGGTTTACGGTTTAGGGCATTCAGGTTTTGGGGCTCAGGGTTTAAGGGTTTAGGATTTAGGGCTTAGGCCTTTGGGCTAATGGGCTTGATAGGCTGGGCATCTGCTGGGCTAGGTTTTAGGGACTGGCCTCAGGGTGTGGGATGTGATTTTGCAGATTAGGATTCAGAGCTTTGCGTTTAAGCTGTACGCCACCTTGAGCCGCCTCAGTGAAATCCCCACGCATCCACATCCTTAAGCCCTACCTTCTTTCTATGAAGCTCCGCCGAAACCTCGTTGCGATGAAAATGTCTATGAGTCAGAAAACTTGAGCTCGGGGCTTCAGATCTGGACCCTGAATGTCTCTATATTGCTCGCTGCGCAGTCCCCATTCTCAACAATCAGGGTCCCTATAATTACTGGATTCCGTATCTGTCGTCTTTTTCGCCCCAAAATGGGGCCACTGATCAACGACCACAAGCAAGACCTGCTTCAGCTGACGTCAGAAACGCTTCAAAACGCATAAAGAGGCTCATGAAATCCAAAAATGCTAACGTTCAAGAGGTTCGAAGACAGCTCATAAGCCGTTTGGGCTTGCTTAAGCTAGGCGAAAAACATGGCTCAGGCTTGATGACCTGCATCCCAAAGGTGGCCGGGACAGTGATAATTGCTTGCAGTGTGTAGGGTACAAGCAAACTGGGAAGGAAGGAAGGAAGCCAATGCGACAAGGAAGTGAAATATCAAAGCAATCGCAACAGCATCAGGGACATCGACACGGCATGATGCTCTAAGTAGAAGTCTATGCCATACACAGAAAAGCCCTCTCAATCTGAGGATCATCACAAGGTTTCACCCAAGCATGGAGCCTCATGTCTAAGGAGCCTAACATAACATAACTTTAAGTATTAGAACTCGGACATTTTGTGTATGATATTTTTTACATATGTCTCCTTTACGATGGTGACTTACTTCAACTCCCTTAGCAGTAACTCAGCAAACTCGCTTGAGCCCCCGGCTGTTCTCCATTACGGCATTTGCCCTTCTCATTCCAGATGCACCTCGGCTGCATTCACCAGTGGGGAATGTAGTAACTCCTCCTGTCACAAGGTCTAGGGTCTAGGGTTTCAGGTTTAGGGTCTAGGGGTTCCACCTCCAATATGGTACCTTACATACCAAGGGGGAATGTTTATTAATAGGGAGATGGAGGTGTATATATAAACCCTAATCCGTAGAACCCAACCCCTGAATCCATAACCCTAAACCCTAAACCCTGTATAATCCCCTATGTAACTCACAAGTTGATGGGGGCTCCCCTCTAAAGGAGTCCCCGGAAGCACAACCCCCTACTAGGGACTAAGGGCCTAATACATTGAATAGTAGGGCTGTTGTGTCCCATTCCATTGAAACCTTTCTTGCGGGGTTTAGGATTCAGGGTTTAGGAGGCCTTTTTGTGTTTGGGTTTGGGAGCGCTCCTTTGAGCGGGACCCTTATCAACCCCAAAATGCTCCCTAAACCCTCCTCGAGTGACCCTTAAGTAGATAGAATATGGCTTTGGGTATATTACAATAAGATCCCCATATCCCCATATTCTATCTACTCAAGGGGGACCGTAGAACCTACACCCATAAACCCAGTCATTGAATCATACGGAACAAGCAGACGCCCTGGCTACATGAGGGATTATATAACCTCCTTTCTTAGGGTTTAGGGTTTAGGGTCTGAACTCATTTAGAGGGCTAAAAAGGGGGTTATATAACCCCCTTTATTTAGGGTGTTAAGGGTGAAGGATTAGGGTCTAAATGCCAGTAGAGGGGGTCACATAAGGAATTATATGAGGGAGTATCATAGGGGTTATTGAGGGGGGATACCAGGAGGTCAGACTATAGCTCAACATCAACCTCATTCCGGGTTGCAGTTAAGGAACTTACAGTAAGTAGAAGGAAAGCCTAGTATCTAGTGTGTGTATATATATAGCGACATTACGGAAACTTAGCTTAAGTTCCTTAACAGCAACCTAGGATAATATATAACCCTATTTAACCCTACAGAACCCTATATAAACCTATATTACCCTATATAACCCTATATAAACCTATAGTACCCTAATATGCCGATCTTCTTCTACAAGTCTGCAGAGTCGAGTCGAAAATGGCAGACTCATTCCATGAGAATCTTCTTCGCTAGCTGTTCTATGGGCCTAGGCTTGTCCAAAGGATAGGCTTTAGGGTGTAGGGTTTAAGGCATAGGGTTTAAGGCATAGAGCTCGTTCTCCTGCACTTACTGGGCTGTTGTTAAGGAACTTTTCTAACATACCAGACTTTGGGTATATAGTACATGATGGGATTTCCTGATTATAGTAACTTAATTCAACTTCCTTAACAGCAACCCAGCTTAAACGTGCTGCTGTCAGCTACAGTGGCTGTCCTATGTTGAAGAGACCAAAGCGCCTCTAAACCGGTCGATTCAAAGTAGATCGGGAAGGCGGGACCTAAACCCACTAGACCCTACACCGCAAGAACCCCTGTCATGAATATTCCGAAGCTCAAGCCCAACCACCCCAAACCCTAAACCCTAAACCCCAACTTGCACAAAAAAAAGGTCACAAGGCCCAGGCAGGGTCTTCTTAAAGAACATGTCGGTCGAGCGCAGGTCCTCTTCGCCTTGATACTGCTCTTATTATTGCTATTATTCATTATTATTATTATTCATTGCTATTATTGCGACTACAGTTGTTATTCTTACTACTAGTGTACTACCCCTATTCGTAGGTTCAGTATTACTACTGTTCTTATGACCAGCACTAATATAATCTTTATGATCATTGAGGTTCTTACTCTTGCCACTATTTCTGTTGGGTGTTATTATTATGATATTATTATTGTTCTTATTATATTGTTGTTATTATTAGTACATTATTAGTATTTGTATGTTACTATTTCTGTTGGGAACAAGGATTGCCACTTCTGTGCTTCCTGCCGCGTTTACTACCACGATGCGTATTGCCGCTGGAAGCTGGGTCTGATGTTTAGGAAGCCCTGGGTAAAGTTTCATACGATTTCTTATATATGTATATATATGGGGGTTTCCTAAAATTAGGGGTACCATTTTGGGGGTCCCTATAATAAGGACTGTAATATTTTAGGGTCTATATTGAGGTTCCCTTCTTTTGGGAAACTGCCAAATCTTATATAGGATGATTATACAACTTGCAATTGTCGCTTGCAAGCTGGGAGGGTCTGAGCGCAGTTTCCTAGAGGTGCCCATGTCCACGCAGACTTGGCGTTCGCGGTAAACTCTATAATATGGCTTTGCACTCGTTGATTAGCTTGGGTTTCGAGCTGAGAGGGAAGCCGCTTCGACTTTAGAACTTGCGGTTCGAGTTTTTGTAGTCCCGGTTTGAAGCTTCAGGGTCCAAGGTTCGTTACACTGCACGACGTAAGTTTTAGAGTTGGGGTTGTGGGTTGCGAAAAACTCGTGCATTGACCGAAGTCCGCGTCTTTTACAATCCGACGAACGACAAAACTTTGAAGACTGTTAGGGTTGGTTAAGGGTCAAGGGGGCACATGCCAGGAGATTCTGCATCCTTGCCCGGACACAATTGGGTGTCTTTTGCTAGGGCGCTGTCATTGCTTGGATGTACGGAAAAATCTGCTAGGACTTGCAACAGAAACAGAAGCGCTTGCGAGATGTGACATTGCCACGACCTCAAGCCCTAAACCCTCAACCGCAAATTCTAAGCCATTAAACCCCATAGCCGGGCCCTGAACCCTGAAATTCCCAACCCTACATTGTAAACCCTTCAACTGCCCAACCTAAGCCTAGACGCCTTACATCACAACCATGAACCCTCGCCCCCTTAACTCCCGACCCTGAACCCTAAACCCTAAACCCTAAACCCCCTGACTCCCAAGCCGAAACCCCTTAACTCCCAACCCTAAACCCTAAAACGGTGCAAACTCTGAGCGCGCAGCTGTGAGCGAAGGTACAGTCAGCATCGTTGCATCCACCACCTTTGCTTGCAAGGTGCGGGTGATGCAGTTGATATAGGGTTGGGGCTTTAAGGTTGTTGATATCTGCAAGCTGCTGAGTGGCCCCCACTCATGAACAGCGATCACAAGAGATAGAGTTCTACCCTCTATATATATATACATATATACACACATATATATATATACATATATATATATATATATGTATGGGCTGACGATCATCTCCCCCCTACATGTCTGCATTTTCTCGAGATTTCTGGCTACAATGGACATCCCTGCGTCAACAAGAGCTGCAGATGTTAGCAGAGGCAGAGCTGCCAACTCTTTTCATCTGACGTGTCCACGGCACTGCAAATAGCCGCGAACTTGGGCGTTTCGTTCATGATACGTATATGCAGAATTCGTGAAAAGGGCCAAACAACGAACTCCCCAGAATCTGTCATTGTCAGGTACATGCCATATCAAAGTTGATGCAGCAGTGGGTGATTTGATTTCACAGGCGCCGTGCTCAAATCAACCACACTATCTATGTTTTTTTCAGAGAATCTCAACTAACATGTACCAAACACATGTACATATATATATATACATATACATTCACATATATACATTGGTGCAGGGAAACCTTAATTCTAAAGCTTCTGGATCTCGTATTGGGGGGGGTTGCCTGCGTCCGGAGCTTGGATATGGATGTGTAACTTGGAAAGCTACCCATGCAGCCAGCAGGGCATGGATTACAAATTACAAAGGGTCGGAATCTGCGATCCACAGGCTACTCAGGGAGCCCAATACCCCTTAATTAAGAAATATTTCTAACACCATATTAGGGCCTGGGTAGAGTTGGTTGCCACCTCTTCGGCGCCCTCTCATGGGTCCCAAAGACCTCAAAACACAGCCCAAGCCCTACATTTGTTTAGGGTTTGGGGAGTGGGGGGCTGGGGTCTCGGATTTGGGGTGTAGGGTTTGGGGTTGAGGGTTTAGGGTTTGGGGTTGAGGGTTTAGGGTTTGGGGTCTGGGGTTTGGGGTCTAGGGTTTGGGGTTTAGGAATTGGGGTTTAGGAATTGGGGTTTAGGAATTGGGGTTTACAGTTCAGGCCTACCTTAAACCCCACTTACCCACGGCTTAATTGCAATAATCCCCTAACCTAACTAGTAGGCAAAATCCACCACGCTGAAGGTAATTGGGCTTACATGTGTCTATCTTAGAGCCAAACCCAAACCCTTAATCCTTAAACCTAAACTCCAAATCCTCTTCCTAAACCCTAAACCCTCAAACCTAAAGCCTAAACCCTAAACCCTAAACCTTAAATCCTAAACCCCAAATCCTCTTCCTGGGTGCTGCAGGCCATAGGCTTAGGTCCCGGCCCTCAAAGAAGTTGGTGCAAAGCCGCGTCTTTCGCAAGTCCGGGGTAGCCTCCGCAGAAGTCAGATGAGCTAAGTTCTACTTATAGGATCCTAAGGAAGGGGGGGTGGTTCAAGGGCGGAGGGCACAAGGCAGCCTTGGGGAACCTTAGTTAGGGAGTATAAGGAGATGATGGGGGTTACTAGGTTCCCTACCCCCCTTGGACCACCCCCTTAAGGACATCCTAATCTAAACTCCTAAAAAGGGGGTTTGTAGGGGACTAGGAGTAATGGCCACCCAGTCATTAGGTCATAGGCCCCAAGACGCGCGGCTTGCTGCCAGTACCAATTTCCTGGAGGAGAGTTGACGCTGACCTCTTCTTGAAGTTCATTGTGAATAAAAATGAAGGTAGCTCCGGGCACCCCCTAAAACCTAAGCCCTATTCCTTGGCTGTTGCTTCAGACGCCTCGCGACCTGCTTGCACATTTGGAGGAAGAAAGACGGCTTCACCAAGGACATGACATGCAGAGTATGTCTCAGAGTCGGTGCGCCCAACCTGCCCTAGGTCTTCCGACCTTTCTGCAGTCAACAGCTTTGGCGAGTTACTTGCATGAGGAACACTCCGTGTGGCATCAAACATACCGGTACACTCAAGCGTAAAAGGCTCAAAGTGGGAGGATGAGGTTGAAGGCTTGGGATTTACTGGGTAACAGAATACTGTTAAAGAACTTAAGCTAAGTTATTACAACAAGGTAAACTCTGTCATTCACTACTTACCCAGAATATGGTGACTTAATTTAAACTCCTTGTCAGCAGCCCAGTTTAGGAGTTTGGGATTCAGGGCCCAGAATTGTTGGCCATAGGCGGTAGAATGTCAACGAAATCCAAATTTCCTCAAGATGTTGACACTGCAGTCCGATCCCAGATCCATAAGAATGGATCGAACCCTTACATGTCCTTGTCCGTTTGAGTTTCCATCAAATATGCGCAAAAGCATGGAATTCAACACAAACCCGGAACCTCGCAGTTAAGGTTTAAGGGTTTAGGGTGTAGGGTTTGCATTCCGCTTGCTCGTATCTATATGATATGATTCTATGTATTACGTATTTGTATTCTGTATATTCATCTTGTATGTATATGTGCATATATATATATATGAGAGAGAGAGAGAGAGAGAAAAAGAGAGAGAGAGAAAGAGAGAGAGAGAGAGAGAGAGAGAGGATCCTTGGACCGTTACTGCAATAGAAAGCGAACACTGATTCCAGAGGGGATAGGAGGATCAAGACTACTTACTGGTGCTGAAGGGAGGGTGGGGAAGAGTGGATCCCCCTTCCTGCTCAATAGTCCCCATGTTCACTCCTCCACCCGCCCTTAAGCACCAGTTAGATAAGGCTGTAAAAGCTAAAAAGGAACCCTAGGAAGCATTCAACTATAGGCATTTAACTTCTTTACGCTAAGAACCCCTACCTCATTACTGGAATGCTTGGGTTTAAATGCTTCCTAGCCCCCCTACAGGCAATCCTCGCCTGGAGCTCGGCGCATGAATGAGCGAACGAACAGTCTGCTCCAAACTGACAGGCCCCCTTCAGATGATACCTGAGCCAGGTGAGCTATAGTCTTAAATAGGGTTTAGGGTTTAGGGTTTAGAGTCTAAACTCCTAGTATCCCCCTTTATAATGGAGAATCAAATGGAAAAGAAAATGGAAAATGAAATGGAAACTGCTATATATATAGGGTTATGTAGGGGATTATAGGGATTATAGTCTAAACTCCTAAATAGACCCTATAGTAGTCCCCTATATAATCCCCTATATAACCCCCTTTTAAGGAGTTTAGACTATAGCTCATCTGCCGGCCGACCCAGAGCCACTGAGCGATTATATGCTGCAGGCATCCTGCCATCCGCGCAGATCGGATCCGCATGTTAGCACTCGGGGTTTATATAGGACTTCTATAGGGGGTGATTTAGGGGTAATGGAAAAGCAGATGGAAACTACTTCATTATAATAGGGTATTCGATAGACCATGAACGAGAACCCAATCCTGTTGTTCAAGGAAGGCCCGGGTAACAGCCACGGCGTTTTCACAAATCAAGGCGAGTCAGTACCCTTTCACAAGCCCTTTGCGTCAACAGTTTTTACCAGAAGCTGGTCCCTCACGAGAGAGGACGCCCCCTGAGGTCTTGTTGATCAGCTGCGCCACCCCGATGATTCCCGCCTTGAAGGCCTGAGAAATTCCGGCCATGATGTGGCGCGGCTCAAAGATGGTACTTTATATGCAAGGAAAATCCTAACATCATGTAGGAGTTGCACATGTCCACACACGGCAGTGCTGCACATTGCACAAATCCTCTGTCGAAAAGCAGCAGCAAAGCAAACGCATTGTTGCAGCCAAGGGGCGCGTATGGGGACGCAAAGAATGTTGCGGGTCTGAAAACCTAAGGCCACATCAACTCGGTGCAACATTCGCGAAAACTTGCCCAAGAGTCCAATAGGGGACACCGGTTTCGACACAAATTCTTTCAGACATACCCCAAAAATCAGAAACCGCTATTTTTGGGAAACCCTGTTGTAAACCCGATAAATCTCGCCATAACCATACATCCCTATACAATCCTGTTTGCCCTTTTAAAGGTACCCCTAATTTTGGCAGACCCCATTTGGGCCTTCGGTTAGTCCAAGCGGCAGCAGCAGCAACAGGGGAAGCAAAAGAGGCTGGTGCCAGCGGTAGAGGCGTTCAGGGCTAAAGGGTAGTCTTCTTATAGCGGCCATGACCACTACTTGTGCAGTATTCCTGTAGACGGACAAAGTCCTGCATGACCCTCTGTATGCTGTAGCGCCACAGACTTCCCGGGGCCAGGTATACAGCGTCATAAGGGATTGTGTTCATCAACGGTATGCACACCTCTTGCCCCAAAAGTTAACAATCAGAAAACTCATCGAAAACAATATAAATCCTTCTCTCTCCTCGTACTAAAACCAGCAAACTCGTAATAAGAATTTGCCTGTACATGCTTAGAAACTCTGATGGGAGCATTGCTTCTTGGGGGAAGGGGGGGATTTCAGTATCAGGGGCTTACACTGGATCTTGGCTCCCCGCCAGTCTTTCGGTCGATCTCGGTATTGAAGCGGGAGTCTGCGTAGGCATCCATGATGATGAGGGGCTCGCCTTGCATCTGCAACCTACTGGCTCTGAGCAGGGAATTCGGGAATATATCATATAGGGAATAATAGGGAATATATAAGGATTACATTCCCTGATTCCCTACCAAGAACCAGTAAGACAAGTGCAGATGGAGGAAAGGTCAGAAAATTCCACATCGACTCTACGGGGTGCCTGGCGGAACGTTGTAATGTCAGAGATATATATCAACCATGCATATACAGAGCATAACAATAAAAAAAGGCAGGCTCTGTAGGATCCAGCTAGAGCCTATGCCTGGTCCTCTCCTATATCTAGAAGGGAAGGTGGCAACGTCACCAGTTCAGCCTGAGCTGTGCAGAGATGTCCGGAATCTGCAAGCCAAAGGATCCAAGTTCCCAATAAATCAGTACTTGGGATTTGGGTAATGGCTATAGTAGCGCAGGATTGAGAGACGCATAAGATTAATTGACATATGGACCCTTAAGGTTAAGGGCATACGCAGAGTTTATGGCTTTGACGCCATCTGTTCTGTGATTATACGAATGAGCAGCGCTGTTTTGGTTGTTGAGCCAAGCAAGACTAAATTCCCCTTATAAAAGACTATACCCACCGGGAGGATATAATCGACATGATCTTACTCTGTATTGAGACCGCGTGCTACTAATATATGGGTATTTCTCCAGATTCCGGGTCATCCCCTGTGCGCTTGCATAGCACGATCCACGTCATAGGAGCCGCCAAGAAACATAGTATAAACCCAGTTGCTGAGCTCCCTGGCCCCAAAACGGTTAACCTTTGTATTATAATAGGACTATATATACCCCAACAGGTTACCCCAAACCCTAAACCTCAAAGGTTAAAGGTTACCTACCCAGCTACTAAGTAATTAAATTTGAACCCGCGGGTGAGCCATCATTGCACTGCCTGGCCAGCTGGTGGCTAAGACAGATCTATGCAGGCATCTTTGATGATGGCGTAGTCATGTGCAACACAACTGCATAAATTCAGGGTCGAGGGTCTAGGGTGTAGAGGTAGTTTGTGAAGACTATGGTCCCTTTTTGGGGTACAAAATAGGGACTCAGGAAGGAACATGCTTTTGACAGCCGGCTCACAGTAATTAGAGTTTGCAGGTTCACGTTGCCAGTTGCAAAACATGACTCGGGTCCAGGGTCGAAGAGTTTGGGGTTGGCATGCCCAACAACATCTCCACATCCTGGGGCATGGTTGAAAACGAACTTATTTCTTGTTGTAAAATGCTAAAAGCCGACCAGGAGTTTCGAAAAGAGATTCTCGAGTGCATCCCAGTATGGAACCAGAAACATCGAAAGGGACTCCAAGAAGCCGCAGCACCCAAGCCCCATTTCTGAGAAGTCCCAGGACACAGGCACTGGACTATTAAAGGCCGCTCAAATCCAAAACCAGAATTCGAAAATCAAAGCCCAAATCCCCAACTTCCCTCAATCCTATATCCCAGCATAATACGGATATGCATGAATAGATATATACATGTGCCCGGAGAACTATGGTCCTGTTTATAGGGACCCCCAAAAAGGGGACAACCCTGATCCTAAAACCTTGCATACCCCTGTGCCCCATATACCCCTTATGGGTTTAGGGTCTAGCTATCTTCCCCAGTAACCAGACCCCCGAACAGGAAGCCCCAAAAAGGTTAAAGTTCTTTAGTTGGCTAAGTAAGTTAGGGTTTAGGGTAAAAAGGCCCCGAACCTTGAACCCTCAAGTTGGCGCTCAAAACAAAGGAAATTTGCAAACGTGTGGGTTCCCCATCCTCCTTTCTCCCAACTTCCCGTAATTGTAGACTTCTTTTACCAAAGCTCGAAATTGGCAGATGACCCCCGAAACTATGAAATTGTGATAAGCCCCAGATGGCCAGGCTGAACCCTAAACCCTCAAACCCCAAATCATTAACCCCTGAAACCCCAAAAACCCTAAACCTTCTCCTTAAACCCCTAAGCCCTGAAACCCTACACACTTAGAGCCTGAAACCCTTAACCCAAAACCCTCAAAACCTTAAACCCCAGATGTCCCTATTATGCTACTATAGTAGTTTCCATTTTCTTTTCCATTATCCCTACATACCCCCTAAACCCTAAACCCTATCTACCCCCTATAAGACCCCAGATGACCAGCCTGAACAAGCCGCACTGCCAGCCCTAAACCCTAAACCCTAAACCCTCAAAGCTTTAAACCCCAGATGCCCCTATTATGCTAGTATAGTAGTTTCCATTTTCTTTTCCATTATCCCTACATACCCACTAAACCCTAAACCCTATCTAACCCCCTATAAGACCCAGATGACCAGCCTGAACAAGCCACACTGCCAGCCCTAAACCCTAAACCCTAAACTCTCAAATAATTTAAACCCCAGGTGACAGGCCTGAACAAGCCACACTGCCAGCAACTCCAGAATTAAAAGGAATGCGGATCCTCGGCTCAAGAGGGGGCGTGGTGAGTCAATATAAGTACCGTTACCATAGTCCATATGGGGTTTAGATAAGGATATTGAGGGATTATTATAGGATATGATATGGGGATTATATAGGGATATATAGGGATTTTTACAAGGAGATTAAGAGGGTGATGCAGGGGGGGGTACAGCTCTCAGGGTGTAGGGCT
The DNA here is from genome assembly GCA_905231905.1 of Symbiodinium pilosum. Taxonomy (NCBI): domain Eukaryota; class Dinophyceae; order Suessiales; family Symbiodiniaceae; genus Symbiodinium; species Symbiodinium pilosum. Next base: position 6,066 of record CAJNIZ010044643.1, on the reverse strand, counting down.
TATAGGGTTTTTGGGGTTGGGGGGAATAAATTTACGCGTTTGGGGTTCAACGTTTAGGCTGCCCTGTCTAACGGGTTTACAGTCGAGGGCTTGGGCTTGATGAGTTCGAGGTGAAGAGTTCGGGTTTGAAGCTTAGGACTTCTGATGCCACAGTTTAGAGCGTGGCCCTAAGCCCTAAACATCCCCTAACCCTAGGCTTTGAAGTGTTGGGTTTGCGGCTCGAAGGCTCTGGCGCAGGGTTGCAAGCCAGATTCCAAGCTTAGGTTGTAGGGTCGAAGGTTTTACGTTTGAAGTTTGGGGTCCGTGGTTTGAAGTCTAGGTTGTAGGGTCTGGGCTGTGAGTGCGCAGAATAGCTTGTAGGAATGGTTGTGAGGAGTGCTATTGTCTACAAGAGACTACCTCTCAACTACTTACAGCTAATCTCCACCTGAGAGGAATGCTTCGCTTACTGCTGTTACTTGGCGTAGCTGCAGCAGCCACTGTACAAGTGCTGAGGGAAGCGTGCGAAAGCTAATCAACGCTACATAAACCCCAAGCCCTACTGGTCCTCCTCTGCGCCTCTCCCGTTTCTTAGGTTAGTGGCGAGTGAAGGAGAGCGATAAAGAACCTAGGGCCTAAAGCCTGAACCCCAAATTGTAAATCCTAAGCCCTCTCTCTCTCTCTCTCGCAGACTCGGGTTCGTCAGCTGCTGTGCATAGCCGGGCAGGCCAACCCTTAACCCTATAACTCCTAGACCCTAAATCCTAAACCCTAAGCCCTAATAAAAGTGCCCAACTCAGGGACCAAGGATCTCCTTCCCCGTGGAATTGACCTGGGCTTTGGTGGCGGCAGGGGCGGGACGGACACCCCAGGAATGGAAAAGAGAAAGGAAAGTAATGTGGACCCGTGATTAATAGACCCCCCTTTTAAGGGCCTAAATATTAGGACCCCGATTATAATCCTTGTTAACGGGAGGGGGTTTATTAATCAGGGGTTTGGGTTAATACATATGCGCCATAGACTAAACTCCTTAAATGGGTATATATAGGGGATTATATGGGGGACTACTATGGGGGTTAAGCTCCTGAAAGGGGTTTATATAGGGGATTATATAGGGGACTACTATGGGGGTTAAACTCCTTAAAGGGGTTTATATAGGGGATCATATATGGGACTACTATGGGGGGTTATGAGGGGGATACTAGGAGTTTAGACAATGGCTCATACGTTTTGAGTCTAGGAATTAGTGGCCTAGGAAAGGGCCAGTAATGGAAAATGAAATCAAAAAAGGGAATGAATGGAAACCCATCTTTCTCTTATAGGAACAGCTTACATACCTAGGTATCCGGGCTTCAAAGGGCTGGGCCGGGGTGACCCTGGGCTCATCCCTATATGACAAGAAGATGAATAACAAGAAGCAGTGGATTTTTCATACGTCTGCCAGGTAGAGATGAAAAGATGATGAAGGATCTCAATGGCAACTCCTGCAGAGAACAAAGGAAGAGCATCGTCTGCCAGCTGCTCAGGTAAAGGCGAAATGAGTCGCAAAAAGTGCTTGGCATTTCGAGGTCTTCCTTAAGCTGCCACGCCCAATGAGAACCGCCACCATCAAACCCTAAACCCGTGGAACCCTACAAGCAGGGCTGAGAGAAGTTGAGTTGCTGCTTCTGTCCGTTTGAAAAAGGCACACATCCGACTAGTTACACTTCCTCGTAGGATCCAAGGTCACTGACCCGGCCAGACATAGAAGCTAAGAAACGGTCCTGCAAAGTGTCCCTTTTACAAGGATGATAATTGTAGTAATAAAGATAATGTTAATGATAGCATTCGAAAAATACAGTATTAGTATTAGTATTAGTATAGTTCGTGTAGTAGGGGTCTGTATGGCATTTCATGCTGGTCGAAGGAGGGCAGAAGAACAGAGAAGCATCATCCGACAGACGCCCGCATATGCTATGTAGCGCAAAACGCGCACCCAAACGCAAACACAAATTCGCTTCATTGACTGTGTCTGGCTGCTTCTCAAGAAAACCAAATCTTTCCTTGCTAGCAAGTACAAAAAAACTGACGAAATCAGGTTTAGAGGTGAGAGCACCTTCTCTATTGCGAAAGTCTAGGTTTCCCCCCCCGTATAGGCCCTCTTACCTGTCAAGCGTTTTAGGGTTGTACCTCTAAGGTTGTGCCCCTGAGAGTTCCTAATATGGCCCCAATATAGTCCTTGTATGGACAGGGGTACAAGGCTAGGAGTACAAGCCTGAAACCCTTGAACCCAAGAATATCAAACTAGGCCCGATGTATTCTGTTTTTGGAGGGCATAGTAAGGCGGGGGGGAGGGGGGGGAGTACACCGTAGAGCTTCATAACCCTAAGCCCTAAACCCCTAAACCCTAAACCCTGAACTTTATGAACACAGAGGTTGCCAGCAAGCAGCAGTCGAGTATAGTTCCCTGTGCTGTCGATCCACGAGGAAGACCTTGCATGGTGTGGTGGGTTCTCGTCCCCCTTAAGTAGATAGAATATAGATAGGGTTTAGGGTTTAGGGAAATATTGGGACAGTGGAAAAGAAAATGGAAACTACTATTTAGAGTTTAGGGTTTAGGGGTACCGTCCCCCTTGAGTAGATAGAATATGGGGTATATAGGGATCTTATGATAATATACCCAAATCCATATTCTATCTACTTAAGGGGGACTATACGTTTAGGGTGTAGGGGTTTAAGTTTTGGAGGGGTTGCCAGAAACATTGGCCCCCAAATGCGGGCAACTAAAAAACGCAATGCTGCACCAGGGACCTACAAAGGTTTTACCGCTGGCCTCTTGCTGCATGGCTCACAGGGTCTGGATACCCGCCCAAAAGCCCAGCAGAAATTAGATGTTTTGTCTTTGAGTGGAGCCATTTTTACTAGGAATCATATTCTGGACTCCTCCTCACTGTGCTGCGTTCCAAACCACGCACATGTAACAACACAGCCAATACGCTCAGCAGCCTTGCTGACAGATTGAAACGGTTTAGCCTCAAGGTTTGTGGGCTGGGGCTTAGTGGCCCTGATGAAGATCGTAAGAATGTATACTCATCCTCTTGTTTGCTTTTAGTTCTGTAATTTACGATTTGGGGTGAAGGGCCCATGGCAGGAAAACACTGAGGTTGCAACCACGCTATCACTTACACTCCCTGACAGACACCATTATATTTACAACAGGCCCGTTTATACAGAGTGCCTACCTAGCGCGTTAAAGAAATCCAGGCATGGCCTCGCACAAAACGGGGGGCTCAACTTAACCTGAACATGTTCCAGGGCTCGGGGCCTCAAGGATCGCATTGATGATTTAGGGCGAAGACCAATGTACCCAAAACCCCTAACCCTACTTGGAGGGTCATGGGGACTTAGTAAATGGGTTAATAATGGGGATAATTGAGGTTACTATATGGCTTATAGGGGTTACTAACCTACTTACTAAGTCCCCATGACCCTCCAAGTAGGGCTTGCATGGTTTGGGGTTTGGGGTTTAGTGGATTGAGATATGGAACATGGCAGCACATTCAGGTCATGCATG
>CAJNIZ010044642.1:20347-46084 GCA_905231905.1 Symbiodinium pilosum | reverse complement strand
GTCTAGGTCGTAGGATTTTCGGGGGTTAGGACTTCAGGTCTTGCTGGTTTCCATAAACAGGGAGCCCTGCTGTAGTACAGACCCCGAATATATATATGTATATATATCATCGTCGTTATCATCGGACTCCTCTGCCTGCATCAGTGTCTTAGGATCAAGGTTGAAGGTCGGCGGTCTAGGTCGTAGGATTTTCGGGGGCTAGGACTTCAGGTCTTGCTGGTTCCCATAAACAGGGAGCCCTGCTGTAGTATAGACCCCGAATATATGCCATAGTTCTTATAACATGGACTCCCAAACGGAGACCCCTGATATTTGAACACCCCGATCTAGGTCTGGGGTCGCAAAAGATCTGCGGATTACCTATTTCCCCACTCCCGGGTTCCACATTGCTGAACCCTAATTTGCTGCGAATCTCAGCAAACAACTTCCTGGATCCCAAAAAGGGTGACTCTAGGGGACGTGGTTGAGGGAACCCATAATACACTGCACTCAGAACCCCAAACCCTCTACCCTTAACCCCTAAAACCTGCAGCCTAAACTGGCATAGCATACCTCTGAGGTTGGGCTCAGGTGCCCCTACACTGCAGCCCTAAATCCTTCAAGGCCCCTTGGAAAAGGTGAAGGGATTATCTAGGGCTATATGGGTAGTTCCCAAAATTAAGGTTCCAATTTGGTACCCCTGAATATTAGGTGCCGTAATGTCATCATCAACCGAAAAGGAACCATAGTGTTGAGAATAGCTCCTATGGGGGGTTATACATAGCCAACATGTAGCGCTATCTATGGGGTAAGGGCCCCCAGGCCGAATGATGAGCTCAGGTACCTGTCCTCGGGCGCTCTCATCACGCACTGAAAAGCTATCATCGCAGTAGGACCCTGTCGAGAAATTTCAGCCTTGCCCAAATTATTCCTAAGAACTGCTAAGTGTGCCTAAACAAGTCCATGGCTGATGTCGCCTCATCGTCCTCGTCCTTCATGTCTTCATCCAAGGGCTCCTAAAAGTGATAACACTCGTAATATTAAAAGTGAATAGTAGCTATACAGGGAATATTAGTAATAACCCTGTAATTGTAATGGTATTGATAATAGCCGCAATGCTCGAAATGATAATGGAAATATTAATAATACTCATAATAATACGATTAATAAGACTAATGGTAAGAATAGTACTGCGCATACTAATAATAATGCTTATGGCGGCAATAGAAGGGGATCATGATCATAAGTAACTATGCAGCGCATACAGATTCAGGTAGGCGGGTTGGGCTTTAGCTTGGGCATTCTGTTTTCAGTACATCTATGACTCCCATATATATAGATATATGTAACAATTATTGTAAGTATCATCGCACTATCATTATTACGGATATGTTTGCTATTCGGATTTTGTCGGACCTTTTCTCCAAGGAGCCCTGACAGATCGCACAAGCAGGTCTAAAGTTTGAAGTTTCAGGCTTGGGGTTAAAAATGTAGGCTCGTTTAAGGGTTGATAGTGATTTAGGGTTTGCGGCTTAGTGCTTAGGATTTGGGGTTGAGGTTTAGGGTCTGGAATGTGGGGCTGAGACAGCCCAAAACAGCCTTATAGCGCTAAACCCTAAACCCTAAACCCCCTTTCGGGTTGCTTCAGCATGCCACCACGGTAAGGGTTCACTTGGGGGGCAAGCACGCAGGGCTTGGGACTTAGCGCAACAGGGTTGAAGAGACTAATTTGGGCGGTCCCTATGGTCCTAAACCCTAAACCCTAAAGAGGGGCCTTTCTGTTTTGGAGAGCAGTATGTGGGATCTTTACTTTTGACGGCTACAGACATTAAGGGATGAAGGGATTATGTGATGAATGTGCCGGGCGTTTAGGGTATGTAACAGGACTGTTATCTGGGCAGCATATACCCAGACCCTCCTACATATGTAAGTCCCTTTGGGATAGTATACAGCAATCTCTTACCAAAACACCACAACAACCACAATAAACCCTAAAAGGAACTACACCGGATCCCTTGGGTAGGGTAGGGACCACACGAAGACCCCATTCTTATTTGGGCACTTCCACCCCTCAACCCTATAACTATAACTCCCTCATTCGCCCTATGTATGCCTATATCAACCATATACCCTTCAAGCCAGAAGCACACAACAGCACCGGGCTCTCAAAACTCGGCCCAGGCAGTCCTTTTTGAAAGGGCACCCCCAGTTGGGGGAGTATAGGGGGTAGTAAGAGAACCCATGATACATGGGAGATTCCTGAAATAGGGGAATCCCTTACTATACCCTAGTATAATGGAGTCCTCTCTACATCCTCAAGCATTGGGAAAACAAAGTATCACACAGTACATGGATCTTTAGGGATGAGTTTCATCAAATATGTAGGGCCTGGGGTTTAGGTCCCTGCTCATTTACAGGGAAATGACATTATAGTCAGCATGTACGCAACTAGAGTTGTCTTATTGTGCCTCCACAGCAAACCCATTATTTAGCAGTTCCAGGGCTGAGCAATGACTTAAAGTGAATATAATTAGATTGTTTAGGTCTTGGGCGTGGAAGGCAGGTGCACTTCACAAAAGCCTTCGGCCAAGCCCCGGCCCTGTATCCAGACTTCCCCAACAGACATAGCTGCTTCTAATAACGAGTTTGGAGCTCAGGGTGTTAGGGCTTAGGAACTTCCATCTGTTTGTACCGTGCATATCGGCTTCATTACCCACATTCAGATCCAGTCACTCACAGAGACGTTCGTGGAGCTGTCCTTGACAGCTTCCTTCATGGAGGTGTCCTTGACTGTTTCCTCGACCGCTTTAACTTTCGCATCTTTGCCTCAGCAACAGGTACACTCCCCCAAATCAACATGAAGCCTATACACTCCATTCTTAAACCGGGCCTTTGGAGGATCCGAATCCTAAACCCAAACCTAGTGAGGCCCCTTTGAGGGTTCCATGGCTTTTCGGCGGAGGATGGGTTTTCGTTTTGAAGTTCGGACATCTGGGGACCATAGGGTACCCAGACCCCTGGGAGGATGTAGACAATAGGGTTTACTGTCTAGGGTAGTTTCTATGAACTCCTAGATCCACCCAGGGGTCTGGGTTAGAGGCTCAGCGCGCCTTTGCCTAGGGCTCGTGGAAACTAGTAGTTATCTATGTCTGGGGTTATGAGGCGAGTTATGATTCCCCTAAATCGCCTTACAGGGTTTACCCCCAATTACAAGTACGTTCTATTCCTTTCACCCCTATGCGTCCGCATTGGAGTAATACCACAAAAACCGAAAAATCCTAAGCGGATAGGAAAACGTGTCAAGCTTCAACATATTCAACATATTAAACCCATATATGAGGACTATAACCGCAGTTTCCGTGTTCTTCCCCATTTCGTTCTCCACTGTTGGGGGGGTAATATCCCTGAACCTTAAACCAATCTCCATTTTCTTTTCCACTACTCCAATGTCCCCTGGGAAGCCTAATACCCACAGTAATACCTAAACCCTAAAAGTATGTAAAATAATAGCCCTAAACCCATAATAATAGCCCAAAAGCCATTATTTTTACATACTTTTGGGGTCCAGGTAATACCCACAGTAATGGTAATAAGCTCATATCTCCAACTATACACGCTTCAGCCCCCAACCCTGAACCAGGGTTGAGGATTTAGGGTTATAAAGTTAAGGGTAAACCTGCAAACGGGTAACACCCCTAAACCCCAAACCCTCCACCCCCAAACCCTAAGCCCTAAACCCAGAACCCTAAACCCTTAACCCTAAAAACCCTGAACCCTAAGCTCTAAACCCCTAAACCCTAAACCCTTTATCCCTAAACCCTAAACCCTAAAAATCCTACCCCAGACCCCTCAATCCTTTACCCCGAAACCTCTCCACGATACATCCGAGAGACTCGGAGGCTGCTTTTCCTCTTTGGGCTTTTCGGCGGGCTTTCCCTTGTCCTTTAGGGTTTGGGGTTTCGGGGTTTAGGGTTATGATATGGGGTTATATTGGGATAATGGAAAAGAAAATGGAAACTACTATTTAGGGTTTGGGGCGTCAGTCACGCCCAAGCTGCGGCTTCGGTTTTCCTTTCAAATCCGCTGAATCATGTGGTAGTTTCGCAAAATAAGGGGACCCAAATATAGACCCCAAAAAACTATAGCACTTCTTGGTTGTAGGGGCTCGCAATATGGTACCCCCTAATTTCAGGAAAACCCATGTAGGCCGGAACATTCCTATTGCTCTTATTAGAGGGTCAAGGCAGGTTTTGCGTTTCATGCGCAGGGTTAAGGGTTTAGGGGTTTTGGGTTTAGGATTGAGGGTTTAGGATTCGGGGTTGACGGTTTAGGGTGTCGCTATAGTGTTTGGGGTTTGGGGTTTAGGGTATGGTTTGGGGTAGAGCGAGCCTATATAGAAGCCGTACGTAAGGGTGCCTACATCAGAGCGCCCCTCCACAGCACGCTTGTGACAACTAACTTATCAGCCCCACACCCGAGCCTCAACCCTAAACCCTGAACCCTAAACCCTGAGCGCTAACTCAAAGTAACATGCCAAGACAGCTGAAACACAGTCCTGTAGAAGCCTAAACAATTGCACGTACGACGTTGAGATCATTTTGAGGTGCGCTTGACTACAATTATACACAGAATCTAGAACTATAATCTCAGCAAATCTCCCAATCAGCCTCATCACATAAGCCGAGTTTCCATGCGTTTACACTTGCTTGTAATTTGACATTTGATTCTCCGTGGTTCTCCTAACCTTACAGACCCCTACATAGTCTAATATGTCCCTATTTAGGTGCTTAACCCCTATGCCCTGAATCCTGAACCTAAATCCGCAAAATCTAAACCCCTAAACGCCCCCTAAATCCTAAACCCTAAGCCCCTAAACCCTAAACTCTTAAATCCTCAATCCTAAACCCCTAAACCCCTAAATCCTAGACCCTAAACCCCTATATCCCTATATCCCTAAACCCTAATCCCAAGCCTTCTACTGCAAACCTTAGACCCTGCGCCTTGCCGTCTTTGGCATCCTTGGCCTGAAAATGCAGATATGGAGGCTTTGGTTTTAACTTTTAGTTTAGGATTTAGGATGTAAGGCTTAGGATTTAGGATTTAAGATTTAGGGTTTATAGGATTGAGGGTTTAGGGTTCAGGATTTAAGGTCTTAGGATTTATTTAGGGTTTAGGATTTGGGGTTTAGGGCTTGACGCTTAGGGCTGAGACATTAGGATTCAATGTGTATAGGGTGTTGCCTAACGTTGTGTTATTTTAATATATATATATATATTTGTTCTTTCTTTTTTGTGGGGGTGGGGGGTGGTGGTGGGCTTTACAGTATATGTGGGGACATGCAGGGATATACAAGGATGGATAGGGATGTATAGGGTTTAGGGTTTGGGAGTTGGGGTTTGGCTAGCAGAGACTTAGGAATCTTTCAGGGTTTTAAGGTCTAGGGAATGGCAAAGACGAGATTTGATGGGGAACTGCTGTCAGAATGCATTCCTTCATTCCTTGCTAGCCGGAGGTAAGTTGAAGAGTTTGTGGGTTTAGGCTTTGAGAGTTACTTTGGACACCAATGGGTTCCTCCTTGCATGTGGAGTTTCTTTCAAGTTAATTATGAGCCCCTTTTGGTTATAGGTTCTATAACGGCCCCTACGTAATATTTGGAGGGAACATCCCATTTAAGCTATTACATCCCTAACCCCTACACCTCTAAACACCTCAACCCCTAAACCCCTATACCCTATGTTTCGGCTCCCAAGTATATATTATTGCCAGCAAGGCACGGATGAGGCTAGAAGGTTTTCGGGTTAAGGGTTGAGAGTGTTCTAGCGGCTGTGGAAGGTACGGGTTGCCAGTGCAAGTCTAATGTAGACCCGTGATTAATAAATCCCCTCCTTCCAAGGGGTTATATAGGGATTATGGGGTCATATTGTTGTTATGTTGGGGATAATGGAAAAGAAAATGGAAACTACTAATTGAAGTCTAGGGTTTAGGATGAATAAACCCCATCCTTTAAAAGGCCGAAAAGTAGGATCCCTGTAATTATCCCTATTATGGGGAGGGGGTTTGTTAATCAGGGGTTTGGGTTACACAGCTGCGCGCTACCTACACTGCCTGACAGGTAGCAGCTGCCCGTGCCATGACTCACTGCGTATCCCGGTAAACCCTAAACCCTAAACCCTAAACCCATGGCTGCCGGCAGGGCTTTGCCTTGCGCCCCCTCAGCATACGTCCCTTTGATTCCTAGAGACCCAACTTCGGGGAGGTTCATACGGGTATACCATAGGGTTCTATAGTATGTCTTGGGGCTATATAGGGGGTATAGGGGTATACTATAGGGCTCATATGGGGGTTATAGGGGTATACTCTAGTTCTATAGTATATCTTGGGGCTATATAGGGGGTATAGGGGTATACTATAGGGTTCTACTTGAAGGGTCAGGGGGACTTAGTAAGTAGGTTAATAATGGGGATAATTAGGGTTACTATATGGCTTTATAGGGGTTAGTAACCTACTTACTAAGTCCCCCGGACCCCCCAAGTATAGGGTATATGTTGGGGTTTTATATAGTGCTGGCCGCTCAGGAGGCGAGCCCGGATGGCTTCCACGGGAAAATGCAGGAGCCCGGGCAGGCGCTTGCTGTTGCTTAGCGGCCTCCCTGGCTGGGCTCCCACCAGGGTTTAGGGTTTTAGGGTTTTAGGGTTTAGGGTTTTAGGGTTTAGGTTGTAGTGTTTAGGGTTTAACCCTAAACCCCAAACCCTAAACCCTATAAATCCTGAATCCTAAGCCCCAAACCCTAGATCCTAAACATTAAATCCTAAACCTTAAATCCTATACCCTAAGCCCTACATTGGGGTAAAAGGCCAAACTCCAAATCCTGAACCCCCCAGGCGCCACCAGGGGTCCCCAGGCACGCGGTTTGGGATTAAGGGTTTAGGTTCAAGGGTTTACCCAGACCCTCCTATGCAGTTCCTTTTTGGGTAGTTATTTTTTAACCCCTTACCTAAGAAAACAGAACAGGCAAAAAAAAGGAACTTCATAGGAGCCCAGAATATGGCTTTGGGTATATTATAATAAGAGATTCTCATATATACTCCATGTTCTATCTACTTAAGGGGGACTATAGGTTTAGTGTTTAGGGTCTAGGGTTTAGGGCAACTCTCTGCATAGACCTTTTTGAGGGGCCCAGATCCCAAATCCTGCGTCCTAGACCTTGAAACCTCAATCCTGAAACCCTTAAAGCCCTAACCCTAAACCCTAAAACAGAGCAAAACCCCATCAAAGTTAAAACATATGTGGCTAGTGAAAGTTTAGGGTGACCACCTCGGACGACAAAGTCACCCAACCCTAGTGAAGATTTAGGGCTTAGGATTCAGGGTTTAGGGTTCAGGATGTAGGGTTTAGGGCTTAGCGTTTAGGGTTTAGGGTATTCCGCCGCATACCAGAACCACCATACGTGGCGCCCTGAAACCACGTTTTCGCGAAGTTGGCCCCTAGCTTCCATTCAGTAAGAACCCATAAAAGCCAAGCATCCGCTTTGCTTTCAATTTTCCAGCTGATTCTCGAGTATACCAACCCTAAACCCTGAACCCCACACCCTAAACCAGACCAACCCCGCACCTCAAACCCTAAACCCTGAGCCGGGTTTAGCTACTCAGGTCCATACCTTAAGTTCCACGAAAATGCCACGTTGGGCCTCTTTGGTGTCCATAGGCTCGGCAGCAGGAGGAGGTGCCGGGGCGGATTTTGGGCCTCAGACAAAGGTATAGGCTTCAGGGGGGCATCTGCTTATAGATATGAAGGTTTAAGGGGTTTAGGGGGTTTAAGGTTATATATATGTATATTATTATATGTATATACACATATAAGGGGCTTTAGAATGGATATGTGGGGTTGTGGGGTTATATAGGGATGTATAGGGCTCAGGGTTTGGGGTTACAGGGGTACCTTTTTGCGGGTGCCTATAACGAAGAAGGGCTATAGTATTCTGGCGGTCCATATTAGGGCCCCCTTGTTTATGGAAACTGCTATACATAGAGAGAAGGGGAGAGAGAGAGAGAGAGAGAGAGATGCACATATGTACATGTGGATATGTATCTGTATACATACACTCACATCGGCATATATGGAGAGAGATACATACACACATACACATGTATAGTTACATCCAACTGTGCGCAAGAACAGGGTGCATGTAGGGTTGGCCTCATCTTGATTGAGATCCTTAGCAAAATCATCCTGAGACTTTGAAGCGTGGATGATCCAATTTGCACATCAACGCTACAATTTTCCCATCAAGTCTTAACTCGAAAAAATCTCGACCTAAGAGTCCAAGTGCCCTGTCATGATCTACGAGAAGTTGTACTGTGAATACTGCCGTAAGGTTTAGGGCCTCAGGTTTAAACCCTTGTAGGGTTTAGGGGTTTAGGGGGTTTAGGGGTTTAGGGGGTTTAGGGGTTAGGGGTTTAGGGTTTTAGGGGTTAGGGGATTATTGGGCCTTGAGGTCTATGCGGATATTGCCTGCTTACAGCTTGGTGTTTCACCTGTCTGGATCCCAAACCCTAAGCTCCAAACTCAAAAGCCTACACCTTGGGTACTGCCCCCACGCAGTAACAGTCTATCTTAGGGGTCCTATTAAGGGCTAAATATAACCATATCAAAATCAATATGCAACTGTTGCTGAGTGGGGGCAATATCCAACCTACACCCTATACTCCAATCCCTACATGATACAATTATTTCCAATTTCTGCCTGCGTGCCTACCAACCATTTTCCATTTAGCTGCCTGGCTGCCAACCCCTAGACTCCAAACCCTAAATCCTAAACCTTAAACCTTCATAACCCCTATGCTCGGAACCCAGTTGCTTTTCCTTTGTTCACCAACTTGTCTCTGAACCATCCGCTGAGATCCGCGCGGGTCACGATCGGCACTGGCTTCTTGGGTGCCTTCCCCCGAGCGAATGAAGGTTTAGGTTTTGGTTTTAGGATGTTAGATTTTTTTCTTTGGGCGTTGGGGGGTGGGGTTTGACACTTCAGACTGTTTATTAGGGCTTAGCATTGGAACGTTGGGCTTCGGGCTGTACGTATTGGTGCTTCAGCGGGAGTGCAGGATTGGATCCCGATAACGTTCCTGGAACAATCCTGCTCAACAGGTCCCATCTTTTCTAGTCCCCAACTCCTCTGCCCTAAGGGTCCAAGGACCCAAATAATAGGGTTTTAGGGCCCAAATACCATGAATGTTAAAGTATTTGGGCCCTAAAACTCGATTATTTAGGTCCTTGGACCCTTAGGGATGTAATCCCCATCGGCAAAATATCCTGCAACAACCTTCGGAGGACTAACTTCTTTTCCAACTTTGCCAAAGGATCTCGGGCTCAAAGAATAAAATGGTCTCAAGGGTTCAGGGTTTAGGGTCCATATTGTGGAGTATCTTAGGGGGCCCCCACTCATTGAGGAGATACTCTTCACAGTGGGAAGAAACACTACCAGCCTTTTTCGCACAAACTGTGCCGTCAAACCCGGGACCCTAAATCAAAATCCGAAACCCACAAACTCCCCCAGACCCTAAAACCTAGCTTCTCTATGTGTATATATACATATACATAGACTCCAAAAGCCTGCACCCGAAACCCTAAACCCTAGGTCCTAGACCCTAAGCCCCATGAGATGTGCACTTGACATTGGACAGGCCCGGCAGACGCCGTGAGCCAGGGAGCGGCGTTGTCCCGTGCTGCGGAGACGTGTTGGGCCAAACAGTGTAGATGCTGTGCCCTCAGAAGCCTGTCCTAAAGACTAAACCCTAGCCCCTACCCCAAACCCTAAACTTTAAACGCATCCCCCATACCCTAAACTGGCCCTAAAACCCAACGTGGGACTTGAAGTCGCAGTGACTTGTCCCCTGCTTTGCCATCATCCATCAGCCTGTTGGTCAAATTTGACCCTTTCATGCAGGAGACAGTGGCCAACATCTAGCCAGATGAATAGGGGTTATGTGATGGACATATAGGGGTTATATCGAGAGAATGGAAAATGACATGGAAACTAGTATTTAGGCCTCAGGGTCTCGGGTTTTAAGGGTTCAGGGCTGGCAGTTGAGGGTCAAGGGTTAAGGGTTTAGGGCTTGGCGTGCAGGGTTCAGGGGTCACTTGTGCCCCAAACATGTACGCTATAGGCTATAGGTACTGGGACCCTGACGGATGGGTCAAGTATGCAGCTTTCCTCCTACATTGGGAGTGTAACATTGCCTAAGTTTCAAAGAGCCACCCAAAACCCTAAACCCCGAATCCCAAAAAACCCAAACCCTGAACCTTGAAGCGCACCATTGCTTGTAAGCAACTTACCCAGAAAATTTAGATGCAGCCCAATATGGCCACAGTAGTTTCCATTGTATTTTCCAGTATCCCAATATATCCCCTATGTAACCCCTATATTAACCCTATATAACACCTATAATCCCTATAGTTTCCATTCTGTTTTCCATTATCCCAATATGCTTGTCCTTTCGGGGTATCCATGTGTTCTCATGGTTGGGGAATGGTCCTTCTCCCACATATCCTAAGATGCTAAATATTTTTCTAGCCTCTGATAGGACTTCTGGAGTGGGATCTTGTAGTAGGCTTTGAGGATTCCCTATAAGTAGGTACTTTGATACCTTCACAGGCGTTTTTCGCATTTGCAAGCCTTCGCCTGCCTGGGTGGTCCCAACTCTCAAGTACATATCACCCCCTCTGAGTCGCATGCCGGCAAATATTTGTCCAAAACCCTAAACCCTAAACTCAAAGCCCTAAGCCCTTAATCCGAAATAGTAATGACCATCGTATTTTCCATTATCCCAATATAGCCCTAAACCCTAAACAGCCGTTTCCATTTTATTTTCCGTTATCCCAATATATCCCCTAGGTAACCCCTATACCTCTAGTTCCACTTTGTTTGCCATCATCCCAATATAACCCTAAACCCAGGGTGTAGGTTCTAGCAATAGCTGAAGGGGTGAAAGTCTTAACGTGAATTAGGGTTGATAGGGTCTAGGGTTTGGGGTATAAGGTTTAGGGTTTAGGGTTTAAGGATTAGGGTTTAGGGTTTGGGGTTTGCAGTTTAGGGTTTGGTTAAGGTTTTGGGTTTAGGGGTTTAGGGTTATAATATACGGTTATATTGGGCTAATGGAACAGAAAACAGAAACTAATATTTAGGGTTTAGGGTTTTGGTTTTACATGGATGCCGAGCTCGAGTAACGGCCTCTTTCTTCTCCTCCTTTGGTATAAGCTCCTCCTTCTTGCCTGTGCTTTGAGAGGGAGGGGTTTCGGGTTCAGGGGTGCTCAAGCTCATGGACTCACTTTTAGGTGTGCTACATGTATACGTATCAGGCACTGTATTCTAAGAAGGGCGGAAGAGGGACTAGCATTCTGGCGACTTACCAATCGTACGTACTCAGACGTGCTGGGAAGAGGGAGAATCAGCCGTATTCAGCATGCTGATAATGATGCTGATGAAGACGATGATGATGATGGTGATGATGAAGGTAAAGATAGTGATGATGATGAGGATGATGATGGGCCATTGAGGCACGGTTGACACCACAAGTCCTGCATGACCCTAAGTACCTTTTGTCTTGGGAGCTCTGGCACTATGGCGTTCTCAGGTTTTGCAGGGTCTTTGGTACCGACAGTAGAGGACCACTAAAAAGTCCTGCTACGTCCTGGTCATAACTGCTGAAAAGCGACATGCCCGGAAGCGTGCCTCCGAAAAAGCCGCATGGGAACCTCAAGTATACATACCTGGTAGCTTCCCTAAATAAGGGGACCCCAATATAGACCCAAAAATACTATAGTCCTTTTGTAGGGACCCCCAAAAGGTACCCCTTGGGAAACCTCCAGATACATATACACATATATATATATAATATAGTAGGTACATCGACCACTTGGGACATGTGTGCACCAGAGTCAGCATGCAACGGCCTTTGTCCGCAAGAGGCTTCTCCTGCCAGGCATTGGACTCAACTGGAGGTGGTAGGGTTTAGGGTTCAGGGTTTAGGGCTCAGGGTTTAGGGTTTTTTGGCTGGAAGTGGTAGAAATTATGCGATATGAAGCGTGTGCTGACTGACAGTTACTCAAGAAATCACTGCTGCGATTGAATACTTTCACAAGGCCTTGGGCCTTAACGTCTAGGCAGCTCCCCAAACGAGGTTTTGTAATCCATGAAGCCCAATGATAGCTTCCAAACAAAGCATTGCACTCCGAAACCCTAACCCCTAGACCCTGAGCCCTAAAGGCCCTAAAACCTAAACCCTAAACTCCTAAAGCCTAAGCCCGAAACCCTGAACCCTGAACCCTAAACCACCCTGCCCACTGTGAGGCTCTTGGACCTTCAAAGTGAGATCCAAAACCTTGGCAAGAAGAAGCCCAGACCTTCCACCGCAAAGCCGAGAACAATCCCAAGAGCAGTAGGTTTGGATCTAGGTTCCCCAGTAAACCCCTTAATAATAAGGGTACCCTTTTTCCTACTAGTCAGTTTGAGAAAGGAGCTCCCCCCCAAAAAAGGGAAAAGGGTACTGCTGGGGTACCTGGGGATTTAGGGTTTAGGGCTTAGAGTCTCTAAGCCGATGGCCCACCCAACCGGAGTCTCCCTCGCGCCTTGAATGCTTTCATGTAGGATCTGTACAACAAAGTGCTACACGTCAACCCTGACTATCCAAGCCCTATCAAAATTTGGGACGGAATTGCTGAAGTTGAAAAAAGGTGCGAACAAAACTTCAATCTACTTACCGGTGCCGAAGGAGTATGTTGGGGTTACCATAGAGAATCCCTTGGTTGAACCGCAAGATTCCCTCCTCCTCTAGACTGCCGCAGTGCCTAGGAGTCAGCACATTAGACTCATTAGCTCGGTGCAACATTTCCATCAACCGCATATATGAGCAACAGTCTAAACTCCTAGTATTCCCCTTAATAAACCCTACAGCAGTCCCCTACATTATCCCGTACATAACTCCCTCTAAGGAGATTAGACCCCTAACCCTAAACCCTAAACTCTAAACCCTATAATCCCCTATATAACCACCCGTTAAGGAGTTTAGACTATAGCTCCAGTGTAGCTCAGATTTTACTTACTTACTGGATTCCGCGATGCCCAACCCAACTTGACCACTCCAAACCACCGGAAGCCCCTGCAAAGGTGCATTTGAATCCCCAGCCCCTACAGCAATTACTCAGTTTAGGGTTTAGGCTTGGAGGGCTTAGGGCTTAGGTGCTTAGGGCTTGGGGGTTAGGGGCTTAGGGGTTTAGGGGTTGGGGTTTAGGGTTTAGGGCAGGCCACCCAATCTCTAGACCTCAAGCCCACTGGACTCAAAACCGTAAGCCGCACCGCTAAGCAGGTGACCTGCCCTGAAAAAAACCTCGAACTCCGTCATCGCGCGTGTGCTTAATGGGTTCTCTTGCTTATAGGGTTTAGGGTTTAGGGTTTACTATTTGGGGAGGTCATGGGGAGGCTCCAGAACCAAGAACGGCACCAATCCCAAAGGGTTCAGGGTTTAGGGTTTGGGGCATCTTGTGCGTGTGTTTCCATATGCGCTTGGGGCTGGCTAAGCCTTAAGTCCTGAAACCTAAACTCACGTTGAAACCCTAAATCCGAAACACTAACACCCTATAGTCCCCCTTAAGTAGATAGAATATGGCTTTGGGTATATTATAATAAGATCCCCGTGTACCCCCATATTCTATCTACTTCAGGGGGACTATAAACACTAAAGCTAAGCCCTCAAACCAGAATCGACAACGCACTCCAGGCATTCAACAAGCGCCTCCGCTTTAGCTTCCTTCATCTCTTCCTGCGCCGAGACTTTAGGGTTTACGGTCTACCTGAACCCCAAAAGTAGGTAGAATAATGGCCCTAAACCCACAATAACAGCCATAAGGGCCATTATTTTACATACTTTTGGGGTTCAGGTAGGGTGTAGGGTGGAGTCGTGACTGAGCTGGGCTCAGAGGTCCCAGGTGACCTACAGCGGCCCTTGGCCCGAGGTTGTTAACCGCCACCTCCCAAATTATCATGATGTGGGAGTCACAAGTTATGTGAAGGCTTAAGGCTTAGACTTATATAGTTATTGATATATGGGAGGATAAAGATAAACAATCCCGAATCATATCGGAAAACAGGGAAATGGTGTGATAAGGCTACAAAGTCTTCGGGGCTTAGATGATATGGCGATTTTGCTGTTTGCAACCCCCCCGAAGTTAGGACCCTGCAGCATAATTGGGTCATTATTTCGGGTTGGGGATACCAAACTCCTCTTCTTAGTGCACCAATCCTACTGGCAGGTGCAAACCATACAACAACGGTTGCTTATGGCCTAGGGCGGCCATCCATGACTATGTGATAGGTTAAGAAAACAGACTGAGTAGTATCTACAAAACTACCTAGCAAGGCCATACTGATTTGTCTAGCCCTAAACCCTCAACCCCACGTCTAGGTCCACGTATCATGCTTCTCCAGGGCATAGCTGCTGAGGGCATATAGGTTACCAACCAACCAGTGAAACTCAAAGACACTAGGGTTGAGGGTTTAGGGTTTAAGGACACAAAACCCAGAGGGTCCAAGTAAACCATGAACTGGATACTTGGGATTCGGGTAATATATACTATAGTACAGTTTTGGGTAAATATATGATTATTGAGTACATGGACCCTCAGGGTGAGTGTCACATGATAGGCGCAAAGAGTCATCAAATGAGTCATAGTCTACACTCTAGTATCCCCCTTAATATCCCCTATAATAGTTAGTCCCTTATGTAATCCCCTATATAACCCCCTTTGAGGAGTTTAGACCATGGCTCAGATGAGGAGTGGGGGGTGGCCAAGGACGCGGCACAAGGAATAAGCCACAGCTGGCCCTAAATGGAAAGCCAGAAGCCCAAAAGTACGGGCTGGCACGCTGTATACACTAAGTCCTTCAACCCTGAACCCATTTCAACCCTCAACCCAAACTACACTGAACCCTGAAAGCGTGAAACCCTTACACTTTTGGGCTAAACTCCAAACCCTAAACTCTAAACCCTAATCCCAAAACCCTAGACCCTAAACTCCAGAGCCCAAAGTCAAAATCGTACTGCCTGGTGCTTCGTAGGGACTGGGTTATCAGGACTACTGCGGTGGACTTTTTGAGGATCACTGTTGGCGTCAACTCCCTCAATCATACTAAGCACCAGGCAGCCTAAACATCAAGGGTTTAGGGTTTAGGGTTGCAACGCCCCAGCTGCGAGGTGTACGAGTGAGAGTCAGGTAGCTGACACTTAGCAGAAAATGAAGGAATGGATACCAATCCCCTGAGGGTCCATGGGTTATACAGGGATAATGGAAAAGAAAATTGAAACTACTATATTATAGGGGTTATATATGGATGATGGAAAAGAACATGGAAACTACTATAGTGAGTATTCTAGGAATTGTAAGGATTAGTGGTGACTTTTAGTGTTTGATCCGTCCTTTGCTAGTATTTCATTTTGGGAGAGCTCTAGCTCCCCTCAAGCCCGTATGGCACCCCCCTCTTGCCCTTTTTTCTAAGGTTAGGGTTAAAAGGGCAAACACTGGAGGTTCGCGCCCGCGACCTTGCCGTGCTTTGGGCTCATGTCTGCTTCCGTCAACAGCTTGCCACACGACGGGTCCCACATAGTGGGCAGTTGCAGCTGGCTGCCCCAAGGCCTCTTGCAGATTTGAGTTAGCAGGCGGGCACCTTCAGCGCTAGTTTGTAAGCCTCGGCCGAGACGTCAAGCTGAGCAACGTCAGCAACCATTGACAAGTTGCTTGTGGCCCATGCCCGGGACAAGTTCGAAGGGTCTAGATCGAATGCAATTTGGGGACACATGGGTTCCTCGTCGAGTGTGTTCCCGATGCCCAACTGATGTATTAATGTGGCACTTGGGCCCTTAGGCTATGGTAGTGCGTACCTAATGCCTTATCATTGTCCCTACAGCCCATTGCTCCACGCCCGATTTTTTAATTGCTGAGCGCCAGCTTAGGCTACTGTGAAAACGCTTAGGGTTAACAGCTTCTACGGCAAGTTCTTAAACTTTTGAGTCCTTGCTTTGCGCAAGGTTTCTGGTATGTTGGGAAGGTATAAGTAGGCAGGGGTCCACTAACTTGGATGTCTTCAATTGCAACATGCTGCTGGCTTCCACAATGAGCCAGGCGCGGCTGGGATGTCGGGACACAGCCAGCGTTACGCCCAGCGAAGCTCGGCTGGTCTTTGCTGCTTAGAAGTTTCTCGGCCCAATTACCAGAAAGACGGCCAGCAAGCCTTTAATTCCACATACCCGTGGTGTTCGGTTGTGGCTTAAACCCGCAAGTGGCCACTTGTCCAACACGAAGTTAGCCCAAGGGGCGCAAACACTTGGTTTAGGAGATTGGCCAAAGCCGGGATCGCTACCCTGATGCGAAATAAACCGCCTCCATTCCAAAGAACAGTAGTCCTTGAAGCGGCCATTTGCGGATCTAATGCAACTTTCGGGAAGGGTGAGCTTTTAATCCTTTACCCCTAAATCCCAAACGTTATACATCCTTGCGCCTCCCCATAAACAGCCCCATTTAAGTGTCAGTTTTGGGGCCCTGAACCCTAAACCCTAAACCCTAGAACCCTAAACCCTAAACCCTACACCCTTGAACCCTAAACCCTAAAACCTAAGCCCTTGAACCCTAAATCCTAAACCCTATAAACCCCTAAACACGTCGAGCATTTTGACTGTACCCTTTGCCTCCTTCACTTCGTCCTTCGCCTCCTTCACAACACCTTGAGAGACCGATGCTCTTATCGTGTCTAGGGCTCTATATACAAGGTTTATAGGGTTTAGGGTTTAGGGATTAGGGTTTAGGGAAACTTGCAGCCTTGCATGAACTTAATAGAAAGAGCACCAGCACGCAGTAGGTATAAGGTACCTACAGAATTGCAGGGCTTCGTATGACACCTAGTACATAAACTGGCCTACAAAGCAAGCTGTATAGAATGAATCCCCTGGGCCCAAGTATTTACTCTGTGGCTACCGGAACGCGGTGGGAGTTGCTGTATCAAAGGGTCCATGTAGCAATTTAATATATACCTGGCCCCGAAAGTAGTCATATGGGAATCCCCTTGGGCCCTGAGTATATACTGTATGCACTAAAACTACACTCCTAGCATCCCTCTTAAGAGCCCCTAAAATGCTCCCCTATATCATCCTCTCTATAGCCCCTTTTATGGAGTTTTGACTATAGCTCGTGTAGCTACATGGACCCTTTGGCAGTAGCACTTGCATGACGAGGCGAGGTGCAGCCTAGGAATTCTTTCAAGAACAGTGCTTTGTGTTCATGGTTCTGCGCAGCATCTATCATTTGAGGGGTCTCCTAGAATCCTAGACTTAGGGGGGCGGTTCTGGGGGTCCCCAGAATAAGGATTACAAGAAGTTGAGGTCTGTATTGAGGCGCCCTAATTTTGGCAAATGACCATTTACGAACAGGTCTGGTTCACGCATGTGACATTATGGTACACTAACAACAAGTACACGCTGACCGCAATGTAAGGCCCTACACCCGAAACCCTGAACCAAGGATATATGCCTATACTTTCTGCAAGAAGCTACAAGAAGAATGGGTGCACCAAAAAACAAAGAGGTGCGCCCCTACAGCCACATCCACACTTACCATGGATAGGGGATAGGGCTTTCCAAGGCTATCGTGCGTCACCTCTGCCAAGGTAGCCTTTCTGGATACAGACAACCTTTACCGAGCCACTTCTGCCGTGAGGCTATCACGCACGCACCTTCGCTAGGAAAGCCCTATGTGTTGTAAGCCTGGAAAACATCGACAGCGCAATCCCAAATCCCTAGTCCTGCAACAAAAATCCTGAGTCCCAACCTGCCATCGGATCTCTTCCAGGAATGACCGGGGCTAAGATCAAGCTTACTGTTCCGAAGCGGTATGGGAAGAGTTGGGTGTGTGCCCCTGGGCTCCGGTTTTAAGTACCAGCAGATTGTTGGAGCCTAAATACCTTCTGCGTTGCTCCTCTGTTGCTCTCAAGATAGAAGTATGTACGAAACGCGGTAATGAGTTTCTCGTCCAAACAGACATGCTTCAAGCATTACAAGCCCTATCAACCCTAAACCTCAGAACCTAAACTGCTAACCCGCTATCCTAAACCCTAGGCCCTAAACCCTAATCCCGGAACCCTAAACCCTAAACCCCCAAGCCAGGATAAATAGTAGTTGTATCTTCGCAGGATTTTTCCTAGAAAGGAAAAGTCTTGGAATTTAAGACAATGCAGGTGTTGTGGCTTGAAGACAAAGAAGGTTAAAGTAAATTGAGATGTGCTAACAATTTATTCGAACCCAAACAAGCATCTTGGAGAGAACATAAGGAGGTTTCAGTCAATTGAAACGTTCAGCTAATTCACCCAAACCTCACCCTCCTTCTCTTAAGAACTTCTCTCACCGAAGGGTTCCCAGAAACCGTTCAGCCAAGAATCTTTGCCTAGAAACTCTTCTCACCGTCAAA
This sequence comes from Symbiodinium pilosum, assembly GCA_905231905.1. Classification (NCBI taxonomy): domain Eukaryota; class Dinophyceae; order Suessiales; family Symbiodiniaceae; genus Symbiodinium; species Symbiodinium pilosum. The sequence continues at coordinate 27,601 of CAJNIZ010044642.1, read as the reverse complement.
TATTGGAAGAAGTACGACTGGTGGCCACTTTGATCTTGATTGCCAAAGATTGGAAGAAGTGCGATTTGTTGCTAACAGTCTGGGCTTGATTGTCAAAGATTGGAAGAAGTACGGTTTGTTGCCACCGGTCTGGGCTTCATGCCGTAGCACAGGGCTCTCATGTCTCGAAACCCAATACTAAAACTCAAAACCCCAAACACAAAACCCCTGAACCATTTACATCCCAAGATACCCCTGTCTATCCTTACAAATTCCGGGATACCCCTTTACATCCCTAGATGTCCTTACATATCTATGTATCTCTGCGTACTGATCTCTATACACCCTAAACCCTAAATCCCAAACCCTAAGCCCTAAACCCTGAACCCTAATCCCTAAACCCTTCAGCCCTATAAACCCTAAACCCTAACCCCTAAACCCTCAACCCCCCAATCCTAAACCCCCAATGCTAAGAACCGGTTGCTGAGAGGGCCCAGCGCTCTGCAGCTTTCGGCTTAGGCTCTGCCTCCAACTGAAGCCCTAGAAGCCCAGGTACCCATATAGTAGGTCCTTGGGTTACAGATAGTACAAATTTATATAGGGACTTAAGGACAGGAACCCAATATATAGGTAACTGGGCTTCTAGGGAAGGTTTCTTCTGGATTTACTGGTTTAGGGTTTAAGGTGTCTGGGTTTAGGGTTTTAGGGTTGCGGGGTTTAGGGTGGCTCTTAGTGAGTATTACACGGCCTCCTTCTTATAGCAACTTATCTTAAACTCCGTAACAGCAACCCAGGTTTCCAAAATTTGGGGTTGAGGGTTTAGGGCGTGGAAATTAGCTAGAAACTGTATCTGGGGGCTATATACGGCTGCTATACATGCTTAGAAGGGATTGGGGTTTAGCGCGTCCAAGAAATTCTATTATGTCCCTACGGTACCTCGAAAGGGGATATAAGTGTTATATTGGAGAATACAAGGTCAAGGGAGGTTAGTCCAGAGTCTCCAAAGAGTTTTGTAAGCAGAGCACAATATCCTAAACCCTAAACCCTAAAGCCCTGAACCCTAAACACAACATACCCCTCAAACCCGCGACGCTTCAGACGTGCCCCTACATTCCCTAAGGGTCCAAGAACTCAAATAATAGGGTCCCTTTCAAGGGCTTATAAGCGGATCTATAGGCATATTGGGGGACTATATAGGGGTATATAGGACCCAAATGATAGCGCCCAAATACTAGAATATTGATGTTTTTTTGGTTTTTGTGCCCTAAAACCCTGTTATTTGGGTCCTTGGATTGCCAATCTTTAGAACCTCCGTATAAGCCCGCTGTCCGCTGCATATTGTTTTTTCTATTTGATTCTGAATTATTCTGCATAGTTACATATGGTTCTTTCGGCCCTACACCCTGAACTTGGGTTTAGGGTTCAGGGTTTAGGCAGAAGCCCAGGAAAGAGTGGCAGCTGCCTTCGCGCGCTTCGCCGGTGGTGGCGCGGGCTCAGGTCGCCTGCGTAGGTCTCGGGTTTAGAACTTGGAGTGTTGGAGTATACAGGGATGCACAGGGATGTTGAGGACCCTGGGTTTAGGGTTTGGGCTTTAGGTATTAGGTGCTGTGGTAGGGGCTGAGGGAATGAAAAAGAAAATTGCAAAATACTATAGCTCATATAGGGCCGACCACAGTATCCATCCCTGCATTCCCCACTGACAACTAGTTGGGATGCAGGGGTTCTGGCACAAGCTTTAAACCTCGTGAAGGATTCAAGGTGTAGGGTGTCAGGCTCAGGGTTTCAGCCTGCCCCTTCAGCTAGATGGTATAAGTCAAATGTTTGGGGTCTTGGGCCTGAGATCTAGGAATTCGTATTTTGGGTGAAGGGTCTGGGGAGACATGGTGGGGCCTGCCTGATCAGCACAGGCATAGAGCATTTCTCATGTAAATGACAAACGTCCGCGGTTTTCTCTTCCATCGCCTGCCAATAGAACTCCTCCATAGGCCTAGAGCCTCCGTCTACCCACTATAAGGCACCTTATACCCCTAAACCTGAAGCCCTAAATATCCACTATAAGGGACCATCTACACCCAAACCCTAAGCCGTGAATGTCCACTATAAGGGACCATATACCCCTATCTAAGGGTACAAGGAGGGTCCTGGGAGTTGAGCCTGAGTTGCGGCATATTGATACTATGATGGGGGTTTAGGATTTAGGGTTTATGGTTTAGGGTTGAGGGTTTAGGGTTGAGGGTTTATGGTTTAGGGATACTATGGGCCCGACTGCGGACTCGATTGGCGGCTGGGAGACATACTTTGAAAGTCTCTTGTTCTGTGAAAACTCTCTGAACCAGCCCTGAACCCTAAAACCCTAAAACCCTAAACTGGGTAAAGGTTCCCGAGTACCTGGGCAGCTAGGGTTCCTGTTCAAAGCTCGTAAAGTTCCAGGGCGTGCTGGAATTAACCCAAAGGTCCTTATAGCTGTATAGTATATATCTGGGCCCTAAAGTAGTCAGCGCCTTTTGCTGAGACTTTTGTCTCTGTATCCAGCTCCTCAAGGGATATTGTCCGGATATATTCACGCCACTGTTCCATCTCCGCTGCTTTGAAGTCAGGCCTCACCGACTCCGGGATGAGCGCCCAGGGTATTTCTTTCTCGAGCTGTTTCTCGCGGGAGCTAGCCGTTTTAGCTCGTCGAAGCATGTGCACTTGGGCCGGTTGCTGTGGTCCTTCCTGTTCGGGACCCTTCCCACGGTGACGGGAACCCTCTCTCTCCTACGTATATACAACATAGCTACATGGACCTTTTGGATAAGTTCATGGAGCTTCTGCAGCCAGGTCGCAGCTACCTCGGCCAAATAACCTTAATTATTCGTTGCATTGGCAGAAGTAGCGCCTCTCACACTTGCACAGCGTCAACTGCCATGAATAACCCAACCGAAAGGGCCCAGGTACCTATGCAGTACCCTAAGGAACTATTTGGTACTAGCACGCTTGGGGGTACATATTTCGCACAGCCGAGGTTACTGTATGGGAGATTTGTGGCCTGACTCAACGTGATATAGGACGACCTAGGTATTCGGACTCTAAACCCTCAACCCCAAAGCTCTAAACGCTAGACCCTGAACCTGAACTCTAAACCCTGAACCCAAAGCTCTGAACCCTACATTCTAAACCCTGAACTCCAAACTATGAACCCTTTGATAACTCCCAAAAAACCCTTCAAGGCCACGCACTGAACCCGTCCCTGGAGCCTTTGCTTCGCAAGCGGAGGTGCCTCAGTTCAAGGATTCGGGTTTCGGGCTTACAAAGTTTAGGATATCTATCTAGACGATTAGGATTTGCGTTAAGGATAAGTAATGTTCAGGGTTTATGTGGTTTACGGTTTAGGGGTTTTGTGTTTAGGGTATAGGCGATGGGGTTGTAGGTGCTGGGTTTGGAGCGTAAAATACAGAGGGTTTTAAGGTATAGGGTTTTGGATATGGGGTGTAGGATGCAGGGTTTTGAATATGGGGCTCAATTGCCAGACTGCTTGTGGTTAAGGATTCAAGGTTTCAGCTTAAGGTTTGTGCTTGAGGTCCAGGGTTCAGACGGTTTTGGGCTTAGTTTTCAGGATTGGGGTTCTGGGTTCGTGGGCTAGGGACATACTCGGAATGAAGGTGCCGATTGTGTGTTTAGAGCGTAGGCGTGCAGGCTTAGGGGTCTGGGACGTAGGGTTTCGGGTCTTACCTGGGTAGCCGGAGCAGCAGAAATAAACAAGTTGTTCCCAAACAGCCACTTTTGTGTAGACGGGGGTCCTTTGCTGGGGAAGTGTGTGTTCCCTAAACCCCCAACCCCAAACCCAAGGGTGCATGACTTGCAGAATGCAGTCCCAAGTTTACCAAGAATCCCTATAAGGTTTAGGGTCCAATAAACCCTAAACTCTGAAGGAAACCCGGGCGAATAGACTTGTAAGTAGCTAGGACTCGGGCTACCGCACTTCTTCTGAAGCAGTGGAGATGTAGGTGATTTGGGCAAATTAATTCTTGAACACAACAGGGCGTCAGTTAGAACCGGTGAAAGGGTTTCAGGGCTCAGTGTTTTGGTCTTCTTAAGGCAGGTCACCCCGATTGTGGTGCCCTGAGGGTTGGAGCATCTACGTACATGGTAGATACTTAGCTCGCGAATGGCTTGCCATGCAAGAGCTTGGGAAAAGGAATTCAGCTTTTTTCGGCAAAGTAGCAAGGTAATCTGTGTAAATCAGAACTCCGCCTTCTTAAACCCTAATTCTCCCAAATCCATAGGGCTTTGCCTGTGCAGTACCGAAATGGCCAGCAATCACCCAGTCAAAGCCTACAACCTCTGATGCGCTAAGCCCCTACACCCTCAGACCGCTCACTCCTAAATCCCCACCACGTGAACTTACTAAACCCTAAACCTTCTTTGGGGCAGTGACAAGAGCCACAGTTGGCTTAGTCATTCCGGCCTCGCGCGTGCTCCCAGGCCGCAAACCTATAACCCTAAACTCTAAATCCTAAACACCAAACCCTAAACCCTAAATCCTAAACCCCAAACCCTAAATCCTAAACCCTACACCCTAAACGCTAAACCCTACAAGGACCCCGAAGCCGGACAGAAGTGGAGATGTTTCAAGCTTCGACTATGGCTCACCTGCCAAAACAGCGGTGATAGTGCACATTGAGTGCAGTCATGTACCAGGACCTTCTCATCCAGGCACTGCTTGGTCTCTAAATTTGAGTGTGGACAGCATGCATATTGAAGCGACTTCAACACAGCGTGTCATCGAATTTCGCCAGAGCTGGCAAGAGACGGTTTTCGTCTGCCAGCTCAGGAAGCCTTTCGGCTCTCCCGCAGCTTTTTCTACCATACCCAGACTGTACCCAGACCCCCTAGGGTGTATCTAGAAAGTAGATCCCTGTTGAGGCTTCTTAGAAATGAGCCAAGAATAGTATAATGCATGTAGGGTTTAAGGTTCAGGGATCAATTCTAGGAACTCTTAACCCTAAGGGTCCAATGACCCAAATAATGGGGCTTTAGGGCCCAAATACCATTAATCCTATAGTATTTGGGGCCTAAGACCCTATTATTTGGGTCCTTGGACCCTTAGGGAACTGTAACCCTAAACCCTAAACCCCTAAACCCCTAAACCTAAACCCTAAACCCCCTAAAAACCGTGTGGCCGAGGAAGGTGATACTCACAGGGGTCGGGTAGGGAGCCTCTGCCTTCTTGGCTAGGTTCGCAGCGCCCGAGACTTGCTCCTGATACCCTAGAGTCGCCAATCAGCCTATACACAGGGTTTAGGGTTTAGAGTTTAGGGTTTAGGGTTTAGGGTTGAATCTTGTACCCTAAACCTAAAGATATGCATGCGCTAAAATTGTTGGAGACCTCTTCTCTTTTTTTGTCACACGGTTGTTGTATGCGTAATGTACACTAACCCGACACCCTTAAGCCCTAACCCTTACACCACAAAACCATCAAAACCCTGAACCCTCATAAAGATCCAAAGCCGTAATTATAAGCCCTTAAACCCTACACTCCAATCCTGAAGCGCTAAACTCCCAAACTCTTAACCTCCAACCCCCAATCTCTCCCCCCGCAAACCCCTCGAACCCCGAGGCCGTGGCTGGTGCAGCCGGCTTCGGCGGAAGGAGGGCTTCAAGACTCCGACGGGCCTGAAAAGATTAATATTACGGTTTAGAGTTTAGGGTTTAGAGTTTTAGGTTTAGGGTTTAGAGCTTATTGTCTAAGGTTTAGAGTCTAGGGTTTAGAGTTTAGGGTTCGAGGTACCTCTATCCCTGACCCCTGGGTGAATCTAGAAAGTAGAACATGCTACCTTACTCTACTATTTGGTACTATTGTGCAATTTCCGGGAACCTGCAGTGGGGACCTAGTTTCTAGATCCGTTCAAGGGTCTGGGATAGTATGTACTTCCCTAAACCCAAAACCCCTAACCCCAAACCCTAAACCCTAAGCCCTAAACCCTAAACCCCAACCCCTAAAATCCTAAGCTACCCTAAACACTATATACACTATGTTAGTACATGAGGCCCTCGGGTTGGTAACATCTGCAGCCCAAAGGTTTGTGATTTCCAGCTTGTTGGGCTGGGACGTCTACATCTAGGACTTTCTTGGCTCGCAATGATGCTTGGCGGGGGTCAGATACCTCCACCCAAGTGCAACGCGTCTTCCCTAACCCCAAACCCCAAACCCTGAACCCCAAACCGTTCAGCCCTAGTCACTTGAAACTTGAAATACCCCAAACCTCAACCCTCATCATCCCCTAAACCGCTAAGACCGCCAAAGCCACAATCCATAAACAATCCTGACTTGCGATAACAAGCAAGCAGCGGCCTGCTCATCACAACAAAGGGAAACACTAGGTGCGCTGCAGTCAGTATTTCCCGTATAACGAATGGATATGGATCCTTATCATGGACTGTGATAGGGGCGACACTGAACTACAAAAAGGACCCCTGTGTCCACCCTCAATGGTCCGTGGTAACACTAATATTGACAGTAGCTCATCCCTCTGGATATGTAACTAACTGCTACTATGCTTCTGCTTGGCCTTTCTCTCCAAATGCTGCAGCACCCTGACTTCCATGATAAGAGTACAGTTGTCGTCTCTGCCGTCACAATAACATTTCAAGTGACACGCAAAGGAGCCAGGCAGCTCTGGATACTTGGACCTCGGAGCCCCAAACTCCAAACTCCAAACCCCTAACCCTAAACCCTAAACTCTAAACCACAAAACCCTAAACCCTAAACCACAAAACCCTAAACCCTAAACCCCAAACCCTAAACCCTAAACCCTAAACCCGTAGGGGTTGGTCCCAGGGCTCCCAAGGCCTCCGCAGAGATGTCACTGGCGCGCTGCAGAGCCGCCAGGAGAGCAGCCTAGGCTCAAAAATTCAAGGTTTTGGGTTTGGGGTTTAGGGGGGTTAGGGTTTAGGGTTTAGGGTTTATAAGGCTTTAGGGTTTAGGGCTTTAGGGTTTAGGGTTTAGGGTCTAGGGGTTTGGGTTTAGGGTTTAGGGCTTTAGGGTTTAGGGGTCCCACTATAGTGGAGAATCACATGGAAAAGAAAATGGAAAATGAAATGGAAACTGGGATTATATAGGGGATTATATAGGGTTTAGGGGTTTGGGGTTTCGGGATAATGGAAAAGAAAATGGAAACTACAGGAATTATAGGGATTATATAGGGATCATATAGGGGTTATATTGGGATAATGGAAAAGAAAATGGAAACTACTAATTAGGGGTTTAGGGGTTTGGGGTTTAGGGGGGTTGGG
>CAJNIZ010044642.1:0-11594 GCA_905231905.1 Symbiodinium pilosum | reverse complement strand
CTTCCACATGTTTTCTCCCCATTGATCAGCTTCAGGCACAGGTGAGCCAGCTCTGCATAAGGCAGAATCATTCGCAAGAACATCACGGCTTGCAGGGAGCTGAAACGATTGTCCTTCCGAGAAGCAATGTGCAAGAGCAAGGACTCGTCGCCAGAGGCCTCCACCTGGACGTCCCCGGGCAGCATTTGCGGTCCCACGACGCGGACCGGTATCTTCCGCCATTGGACTGTTCTCAGTAGAGTCAAGGTCCTGACTCCCAAGCGCAGCTGATCCGCTAGCACCAGCAGGAGCTGCCCCATCATTCATTCCATCCGAGCCAGACGACTGTCCTTCATCACCACTGGAGAAATACTCGCAATCCTCATGCTCAAGTCGGACAGAAAGAGTGCAGCGATGGTGCACCACCAAATCGCCATGCAGCTTTTGCCCGCCCTTAACCCAAAGCTTGTGGCTTTCCACAGTCTCCACACGCAGCTGTAGGGTTGCAACCGCATCCTGTATTGGTATAATGGAGCAAGGCAGGCGTACAAAGGACTGACAGACCGGGCGCTTGTCGAGAAACACCACTATTTCCCACGGGCCAAGCGGCGCAGTCAGCAAGTAAATTACTCCTTCCAGTGGAAAGCAAAGGTGAGTCGGCTGGAAGAATTCCTGTTGGGGCCTTACCACAGAGGCAAACTGCGGCCGGATATCCAACTGTTCACAGGCCCGGGCTGCAAGGTCCTCCTCCGACTCATCCTGCACATAAGGCAAAAGGATGGAGCTGTATTCGCTTAGTACCATCAGAAAGGTCTGTCCCAATGGCTCCTCAAAACCGTTCCAGTAGTTTTGGCCGCCCCATTGTGGAAAGGTCTGGAACGATACCTCCGCGTCCTGATGCACGGCTGGAGGAAGCGGTTCCGGCACTAAATGAACCACATCTCCTGTCGATACCACAGCTCTGCCTGCCGCAGCAGAAGCGTCATGAATAAGTGGGTGTGGCTGCTGCGATGGAATATACACCCAAAATTCCCGGTTGCAGAGGGGCGGGAGCAGCCGCCGGAACTCATCAGCTGTAACCACGCCGCTGAAGCAATACAACTGGAAAAGATCCATCCCGAGCAGTGTAGCGTCCACTATAATCACCTGGCCAAGAGCATATGTAGCCCATGTGGGTCTCCACATGGTCTGGATTTCATCCGGTATCGCCGATCCTTGTAAAGACTGGACTATTCCGTTGCCACACGTTGGTCCAACCTGAAGGTTGACGTCAATCAGCTCAAGGGCTCTGCTCAATGGGACTCCGCTTCGAAAAGTCTGGCACAAGTACTCAGGTCGGTGGCCAAACCCGACCACCTTGAAGATGCATGGGCCCCGTTCCTCATCAACCAGAGCCGGTGAAGAAGACGATGAACAGCCATCTGGATCGGAATCCTCTGACTCATCTTCAGGTGAGGATGCAGCTTCAGACGATGAATCAACATTCCGTGCTGCGTGCCTATGTCGTTCCAGGCCTCTAGGTTGGTAATCATAGCCATGCGTCATATCCGCAGCAGGATACTGTGTAGGCTGAGAGGGATAATGCCATCCCTGTGCCGCATCAGCCCCTTGTATGCAAAACCATGCAATCAGAAGTAGCCACAAGAAATCGCCAGAGAACTGTCGTCTGAAGCTCCTGGGGCCCCTGCTTGAGGCCTTCTGCCTCAAAAGTCTGGGCGAAAAGGCTGCGAGCCCAGCTCCGGTCCCCAAGGGGCATGCCGCGCAGATGGCCCTGGACGGACAAGCGGGTCCCAGTTGCGTTGCCCTCCGCGCAGCGGGACAGCATGCACCCAGAGCTTAGTGCAATACAGTGTAGCCACAAGGGCCAGCGTTCTGAAGAAGCACTGCAGCTCACTCGCCATCCACACACACAGGAGCCAAAAGCGCTCCAAGATCGCCGCAATGCCACTGTCCATCCAGGAACGCAGATTATGGATGACAAAGTACACACCTCCACCGCCATGACACTGCGTCGGTGTTGAGGTATGTGGATTACCTCCGAGGTCTAAGAGATGCCACCAACAGACCTGGTCGGACTCCGACGGCACATGACCAATTGCAGATCGCAAGAGGCCACCCCGTTGTCCCTGGAGGCGGCACTCCTGTAAGTGCCGGGCAGGCAGCGGCACACAAAAGTCGATCCTGTCATACTGCAACAATCGCCTTGACGGATGCCATAAGTATACATATGCTGAAGGCTGAGCAACCAAAGGTGAGCCAGGAAACTGTGACATTGGCTCTGCTGGCGCTCCGCAATTTCGATATGCCATTGAACAAGCACCCCATAAATTTGTGAGAGCACACAATCTCGGCAGCATAGTTTGCCGGTGAAGGTAAGGCATTTGCCCACCAGCCAAGATTCGAGGTGTGCCATCCCAAATAGAAGAATTGACAATGAGGTGGCCATAAAGGCATGAGCAGAGATATACAGAAAGTCCTGGGATCATCCTGGTCCCATGCACCCAAAAGAAAGCATACTGGCTCCCACAAGGCCGGAAAAGGGGAGCAGTTTTAATGGACTCCGTCGGCACATGACCAGGATCTCGCAATGAGTCCCGGCCACCCCGTCGTCCCACTGTCAATGTCAAAGACTTTGGGCCCCGAAAGCTCTTGGTGCAATCAAACGCCCCTGGCAAGGACTCCGTCGGCACATGACCAGGAACCCCACAATGGAAGTCCCAGCCACCCCGTTGTCCCGCAATTACTGGCACGACCCCATAGCAGCGGGCAGCACGATTATCACAAGGCACAGACTCCGTCGGCACATGACCGGGACCTCCACATGAAAAGTCCCAGCCACCCCGTTGTCCTGCAGTGCCGTCGGCACATGACAAGGATCCCCATTGGAGTCCCTGCCACCCCGTTGTCCAGCACACGATGGCCATAGCCATAGATGACACTGTGATGAAAACAAGGACGCCGTCGGCACATGACCAGGATCTCCGCAGGGGGAGTCCCAGCCACCCCGTTGTCCTGAAATGATTGTCACTGGCCAAGATCCTTGAAGGGGATGTGATTCCCAAAAGGCAGGAAGGTTTGACCTGCAAAGTTTGTAAAGCAAGCCGCTGCAGCGTATGTACAGCCTCCATGCACTCCCCTGCATGCCACACCTGAAATGAAGAAATATCTGTGCCAACCTTCGCAGCGAAGCCCCGGACTGCGCAGGTCTAATACCCACTTCAAACACACAGCCTTCAGAGATGCGGAGGCTGCTTTCCCCATGTAAATCCTTCAGTCTAGGAGGGCTGCATCGAGAGCAGGGTGTCCCGGCTCGCCTGGAACATCTTGGCCATCCAAGTCTTCGTCCCCATCGTCGAAGATAAGCGCAGGCACAGAGGCAGGGATGTTTAGGCGGCCCTTTTGGGTGGCTGCACGTGACGGGGAAGCAGCATTCCCCGGGTCGGGCTCCGAAGGGCCCTCCGCTTCCAATGCCACTGCCATCTGCTGCATCCGCTTGGCCTCCAATTTTTCCGCAAGCGACGGGGAACTTCTCGCCGAGGAAGGGTGCACCGGCTGTTTGGGCTTCACGGCGTCCTTGAGCCCCACTCGGCCGGCTGCCTCCTTGCCCTTGGATAGAGGCCTGGGAAGCGTAGTCCTCGGAATAGCAGGCGAGCATTGATACGGGTCTGAGCTGGCCATAGTACTTGGGCTGGCAATCGAAGTTGTGCTTGCCAGAGCCTCTGTACTTCTTCCAGTCGGAGCGCCAAGCTGCGCACTGTATGAGTGGTCCGGAGTCAGCGCCGGACATTGAGTGCGCCGGAGTGGTGTTGTCATCCCTGGAGTTGGGGCAGGCTTCGGAGGCACCATCGAGCGTGAGGCCTCCAAAGCTCTCTGAATGACAGCATCCGCATCCTCCTCCTGTACTGGATCCGTGGCCGCGCTCCGGGTGAGCATTTCGAAATCCTGGTCCAGAACTTCCATGTGGGTGTCCTCCGGCTCGGCAGTCTGGCCCACAGCGACCCTTCGCAGGCTTTCCCTGGCTGCAGTTTGCTCTGCCAGTGCTTCCACCTCGTCTCTTTCGAGCTTCTGCAGAGCATTGCGGAATCGCTGTTTCTCCACCGAGTAGCAGCGCTTCAGCTCGGCTTCGTAATCCCGCCATTGCTGTACTCTGTCCTGTTTTTCGCCAGCCAACTTCTTGACCCTCTGCTCTGCTTTTCTGGCGACATTTACCGCACGCTGAAGCTCGCTTACATAGCCGCCAGCACTGCTTGTCGATGTCACTTCCACCAGAGTCTGCCGCTCGCCCTTTGGCAATGCATCGTAATGAGGGAAAGCACCTTTCCGCTGCTGCCCTTGCCGGGTGTCTGGCTTCTCTTGCCATGGTGCCTTGCCCCGTCCCTTGTTGCCCTTGTAGCCAGGCGATGCAGCACCCCGCCAGTAGGACCAGCCTTGGTATCCACCATACTCTTGCTTTGCACCGTTGCTGTTGCCTTTGGACCATGTCATTTGTCTGCTGCAGAGCCGTGCTGACGATGAAGTGCCCTGCTGGGCCTCGCGGTAGCGAGGCTGAGAATGGTGTCCTTGGAGAAGGTCCAAGTCAGCTCTTGCAGGATGACAGCCAGAGGATCGGGCCTTGTGTAGTCGAATGCTGGCTTTATGCCTCCGCTGGCGAGCCCGTCTATGCCAGTTGGGTGAAGCAGGATGTAGTGCTATGGCTCCGAATGCGAGGATCCTACCTCTGGGGCTACAGCGATCGGAGCGCTCCGCTCCTATTCTGAGCCCTATTACTACTATTATTAATACTAGTATTAGTACTATTATTAGTATTATTACTATTACTATTATTACAGCTCCTATTTTTTAGACAGGTTGTTCCTCATTGGGGTACGACTTAGCTGCTTAACTTTGTATTCCTGATGGTGCCAACATGGAAAGCAATGATGCTAGGGGTACGCTTCGACTCAAGGGATCTGACACGAAATTGCCCGGCTCCCTTGTAACGGCTCTATGCCCATGGGGCAAACTTTAAAATCGTCCAGCGGTCCGAAGGAACCCTGTGTACACTCACCAACTAAAGCCCCTGCACCTTTGACCCCAAACCTCTCAACCCTAAACCCTCTAAACACCTTCAAAGCCTCTAAACCCTCTGAACCCTTTACACCAAACTTTCAAAACCCCGTAAACCCTCCAAAGCTCTGAACCCTCTGAGCTCCAACCCCACATGAAGAACCGAGAGCCAGGCAGATACGGCGTAAGAGCATTGCCAGCTTCTCGGACCTGGTACAGAGAGGAGCCCAAAGTTACAAGGTGGGTACCCAAAGGGTTTAGGGTTTAGGTACCTCTGCAACATGTACTTGGGGCCCAAACGGCTCCCATATAGTTACCTTACGGCCTAGGTGTGTACTATGCGGGAATGCTGGTACATGGACCCTTTGAAGCACTGCCTGCACCACGCACAAGCGTAAATTAGGGGAAACATGAAGAGCTTCACATTACATGGACATCCAACCACCACTGAGACGTGTATAGCATCCAAGCTATCAATTAGGGTCTACGTGGGCTGTAACGAAGATAAGTTTGGTTATGGGCCCAAGAAAACGCGGTTCTACTTGCAAACGTAGGCAATCTGCAGATGCGGTTTTACAATCATGTGACTACAGGGCCTGACCCTGTAACTCTTAACAAAAAAAACTGCAGCAACTATATCCATCCCGATGTTTTCAGGGTTTCAGAGGCCATACTTACCGTTTGGAGATGATGCAGGCATGACGCGCGAAGGGGTATCTTAAGCATCAGGGCTGTTGTAACCCAATTCCATCCATGACTCATGACCCAGTTCTGGCCACAGTAGGGGACGTGGGGGAACTTTGGTTACGAAGCACAATCAGGACTGAGCTATAAGTACCCCAAACCCTAGTTGCGATCCGGTTGTGATTGCAAGTAGAGTTCAGGGATCATCAAAAAAGGGGGGAGGGGGGGCTTGTAGGGCTAGTGCGATGGTTCCCATGTCGGGCGGCACTCTGTACTGGGAACTCTACCTGTATGTACGGGCCTTAAATAATTACCAACATCATTCTGCGGTCTTTTCGTGCTACCCTATACCAAAATAATGCAAGGAATCTAGAACGATGATATATGACAATGGTGGTAAACATTTTGGTCCCTACATTGGCTACAGGGGAATATGTAGGAAACCTACCCTCTAAAACTCCCCCAGACTTCAAACCAAAGTACTGTCGAAACCTGCACAACATACCAACATTGCTGTCTTGTAGTATTAAGATAACTAAAACACTAAAACATAGCATGCGCCAGAACTCGGTAGACGTGTCTGGGCATCAACATTATGGGTCTCCTTGTTACACGAGTCCGGCTCTGTGTTTATGCCTGCAGCTCTTATACTGTGACTTTACATGGGGTCTGCTAGGGATCCATGCCTCCAGTAGCTTCAAAATTGGGGGCTTGCAGATCCTAAACCCTAAACCCTAAAACCCTAAACCCTTCCTGAAAACAGGCCAGGTTGGCGAGTTGTTTCCGTCCGCACCTTCTGCTCCTGGCAACTGCGTTCGCGAGGCTATGGGGTGTAACCCTAAGGGTCCAAGACCCAGATAATAGAGCTTTAGGCCCCAAAAACTGTCACACAAATGTATATGGGCCCTAAATCCCTATGATTTGGGTCCTTGGACCCTTAGGGTAAAGCTCAGGAAATTACGAGGCACAGGCTTTAGGGTCTTTTTATGCAGCCTTTCGTTGTTGCACGCACTGGCGGTGACGGACCGTAACGTCCTGTTAATTGTTGTTGAGCTGGCAGTCTTTCTTATGGGTCTCACATTTCAATCATTTCGAGCCTTTCAGATTACACTTATTACCGGCTGTCAGTCTGTGGGGCAGCACCTGTCGATATGCTTACCAGGAGGTGCGAAGCCACCACCCCCAACCATCCAAGCATGAAGTCAGCACGGCCTTGATTAGCATCGGGCCGTTTACTTGCACGCGGGTTGTAGCAAATGGAGGGATGGACCTTTGGGGGCGATCCCTTCCTGCTTGCGCCCCTAACTACCAACCGGCATACTAGGCCAAAATCGATGGTAATCCCAAGGGTCCAAGAACGCAATAATCATATACTTACCCGAAACCTGTTGCATAATTGCTATTACGCTAATCCCAAGTACCAAATTATTGCATACTTGGACCTTCTGGATTGGGACCAGGAAGCCCCAAGGAACAAGTCATGTTACAACTGGGAGGGAATCTCAAACCTACAGGGTTCGGGCAGGCTAGTGCCCCCAGCCTCAGCCTGTAACAATCATGCATGTGTCTCTTATTGAGGCTGGAATATTGCTACAGGTAAGTAAGGTATTGGGAGGGCTTTTAAAGCTTGGGGGCAGCATCATGTAGAGGCCTGAATCATTGCCAATATTATCTTGAGGTCTCTTTGGGTACTCTATACTTATGCATGGAGTCTGGGACCATAATGTTGGAAACCATTTAGGTTCGTAGAGTACGGCTGAGGTTTTGGAGTAAGGATGCTCCTCCCGTGGCAGTGCTACTTGAAGAGGAACGGAATTCAAACAGCCACACAAGTTACCAGCAGAAAACCCTGAACACTGGTGGCTGGCAGGATCCCTATAGTAGTCTGTAGACAATCCATGCTACCGGGGTTCCATGCTAGAAAAGCGACGAGTACGTCCGTTTGGATACTCGACCGTGTCGAAGCAGGAAACAGCCCGCTCTTAAAAGCCAACAAGACGTTAGCCTTTCCCTGTGCTCCAAGTCTATAAGGAATACCTTCATCGGGCCCTCAAGTCTATACTTTAGAAAAAGTGCCTACATGGAGCCGTCTGGTTTCTTTGCAACCTGCGCGGCCTGCAGCTGTGTAGGGGCTCTTTTGAGAGCTCCACGTGACTGTCATCCCTTGTACCGTTAGCCAGGAGCCTAAACAGCTTGAAGCCTAGGCCCCTTAAGCCTTCAAATGGATAAACCCCCTAGGATCACCAACTGCCCTCAAATGAGTTTTGAGCTTCCTGGGAGGCCTTCAACCCTAAACTCTCAACCCTGAACCCTGAACCCTACACCCCTCGACCGTAAACTCCAGAACTCTAAATCTTAAACCCTAGACCCTGAACCTGAAGCTCCAAACCTCAAATCCTA
Source organism: Symbiodinium pilosum (assembly GCA_905231905.1). Lineage (NCBI taxonomy): Eukaryota > Dinophyceae > Suessiales > Symbiodiniaceae > Symbiodinium > Symbiodinium pilosum. The sequence goes on along the minus strand of CAJNIZ010044642.1, from coordinate 3,485 downwards.
AACCCTCATCCCTGAAAGCCCCAACCCCCCGGCGACCTCCCGACACGCCGAGGACCATCCCTAACGCCAAATGCAGAAGTTCGCCTCCAGCTCTTTTCTGGACAATACAGGTGCCACACTACATATGGGCTATACAGGGCTACATGCGGTTATGTACCCTAAGCATCTAAGGATTCATATTTGAAGGAGCTTGGGCCCAAAGACCCTACTATGTCAGGTTTTTGGATGATTTGATGCTTAGGGGTAGGGTTATATAGGGTTATGTTGCATAGGTTATATAGGCCGGTTTGTATGGGGGTTAATATGTGGTCAATATAGGGGTTATATAAGGTCTATATGGGGTTTAGGGTGTGAAGTTAAGGTTTCAGGGTTGGGTACTGCCCCCCAGCCGGTTAATAGAATGGATATTAGGAGCTGTATGAAAATCATCTGACTGTTACTGGGCGCGGCAGCACTCGTTTTGTGTTTAGGGCTTAGGGTTCAGGATTGCAGTATCCCCCATGACATTCACTGAAGTCGTGACGCAAGTATACCGGAATCATCTTGGGCTTCAATCAAATAATAAGAAAAGCCGCTGTCCCCGAAATAATGGGCTTGTGGCCTGTTACTATGGGTGTTTCAAACGTCCAAGTACCGCTAACGGTGGTAGTGTTACATGGACACTAGAACATGAGGGGTTGGCTTTGGAAAATTTGAAGGAGAAGTATTCTGAAATCATCTTATGGGCGATCAATTACGGTACTTTTTGGGGTCCCCATTGTAGTACGGCATCCAGAATTTGGGGTACGTAAACCAACACCCTGAACTCAAAGCTCTAAGCCCTAAACCTAAGCTCAGAATGTTTTGGCCTTAGCACGGCGACAAGGGAATGAGCAAGATTGTATATACCCTGAACGGAGTAGTGCCTCAATGTGGGGACCAAATAATACGCTTAGATTCTTACAAATTACTACTACCATACTCCATGTGGGAAGTTAGCATGCCACCGTTTTAGACTATTCAATTGGGTTGGTGTGAGGCTCGCGGTGGCGCGGCATGCGCGAGTAGATGTGAGCTTTGCTGTGTCGATGGGCTTGAGGGATTTGGGCTTACGCAAGCGTTTGGGACTGAGGGCTTTCATGCTCATGAGCATCAAGCTCAAGGTTTGAGGGCTAAGGTTCGAGTGTGGGCTGTAGAGTTCGGCGTAATGCTTTAGCATGGGGTCTCCCAGGCTGTGTTCAGTACTTCCCGCATCATCTCTTTTGGGTTGCCAGATTTGTCACATACTGTTTTGAAAGCAATGCCATATTGAGTGCATCCGACACTTGCCAACATGTAGCCTACAGAAAATCCGACATCCGCCATACCTGACAGCAAGCCGACGTGGAGCTCTAGACGTCCTAATCAAGTTCTGGAGGACCTTACAAGGGAGGTCTGAGATTTAGGACAACCCTGATTAACCCCACAGCCCTGAAGCTCTAAGGGTCTAGGGCTTCAGGGTTATAGGGATTCAGAAACCCCTAAACCCCATGGCCGAAGGGTTTACCCGAAGCAACAGCAACACCCCGGGTCTGCCTGAAGTCGTCTTAGCCTTCGCTGCAAGGCTCCGCACAAGCCCAGACTCGCGCCAGACCTCCCAGCATGCTCGATTGTGGTTCAGGATTTGGGATTCAGAATTTCAAGATGCAAGGTTTAGGGTAGGATTTATGGCTCAAGTTTCAGGATTTAGGGAAGAGTTTCGGTTTAGGTCTTAAGGGCAGAAGTGCCTCGAAAAAGGCCCAGGAATTCGGCATCATAGAGCTGGGGATAGGAAACCCTAAACCCCAAAGCCTAAACCCTCAAACCTTGAAATTCGAGATTCAAGGCCTGAGGTCGACGGATGGCTGATAAGGGAAACCTCGCGGTACTCTTCGTCTTAAGGTTTGGGAAGCATCTTGTGGAGATTACAATGCCTAAAGGGTCCGTGTAATACATAGGTCCTACCCCTAAACCCTAAACACTAAACCGCTATAGGGAGCCATGTGGGAGCTCTTTTGGGCCACAAATTCATAGCATAGAGGTACCTGGACCCTTTGGGATGGAGTTTAGGGTTTAGTTTATGTTAGCTGGTGCAAGCTTTCCTCCGCCCACCCGGATGCCAGGACTTTATCAAAGAGATCAAGCCCTAAGGGTCAAGTGCCCCATATTTGCACATACAAAGATAGTAGTGCGTGACAAGAGGAATTGCTTTGGGCCCATCATGACGGACATGTCAGCTAAGCACAGGATGTTTCCATTCACGTTAACTCAAGAATCATGCCAGCATAGCCTCTGCCCGAACCAGCACCTATCCTGCAGCAACAAAGTCATTGGCCGTGGTACAGCAGTGACATGATATGATGGTGGAAGAGTTCAATAGCGGTGGTGCTGCCATGATCTTCGCCATTAGGACCGTTCATGCCCTTTTGCAATAGCATGCACAATAAGCTCGCACAATAAGTTGGGTAAACAGTACTACTGATGACTGCCCCCCCCATTGTCTCCTTGCTGTTGCAGGCAACATCCTGCACTAGCCGCATAGGAAACAAAAACTGCGCCAGGGCTTTGAGCGCCGAACCTCAGAAAATTCATGGAACAATGCACGCCTGTGCAGCATTGGGAGTTTCGAGCCGTAGGTCAAGTCTAGTCCAGCTTAGGTGGACCCCCCACTCTGTACTGGTGACTACAAGGGATGATAAGGATTATATGAAGGCACTATCATATTCCATGAGGGTCCAAGGACCCAAACCCAAATACCATTTAAGACTATAGTATTTAGGCCCTAAAACCTGTTATTTGGGTCCTTGGACCCTTAGGGATTCCGATTATACCACTATTACAGGGTGGGGGATGCTCCTCAAATCTAGCTGTCGCTCTGCAGACTTACACTCAACTTAGGTAAAATAAGCTTAAGCAAGAAACAGTGCTTTCCCGAAATCAGGGGTACGTTTCTGGGGGTCCAAATAATAAGGAGTACAGTACTTCGGGGTCTATATTGGGGCCCCCCTATTTTGGGAAACTACTAAATGCAATGCGAACTGAAGATACTCCCTGTGCAATAATTGTGCAGGGCCTCAGCCTTGTCGCGGTCATCACGCTTGGGGCGCAGCATGCTCTGCAGCCTGGGGAACTAAGGATTATTGCCTCGCCCTTGATGCGCAGGATCCTGCTTGACATGACTGCACTTAACTACCACGACTACTAGGGACTAACATGCTCAGGGTCATGTGGCCTTGAAATGTGGCCTTGAACATATCGACAGCAAGAGCCACCTCCCTCCTTTCCCAGCTATCCTGCTTTCCTTTTGCTATCTCGGATCCTTGTCATCCGCCTAACAGGCTTGCCCTGCATGCGCCAGTATGTTGCTTTTCTTTGCGCAAAGAGATTGCCTAAAGGTCCTACCCTAGGGAGCCAAGTATACAAATAATACCTACATTGGGCCCTAAAGTCTGTCAATATTAGCTGCATTGGGCTATTTGGATTCCTAG
>CAJNIZ010044641.1:30062-42620 GCA_905231905.1 Symbiodinium pilosum | reverse complement strand
GGATATAGGGGTTATAAAATGACTACATAGGGGTTATATAATATGGTAATGGGATTAAGGGTCCCTATTAGGAGTCCCTCCTAAAGCCCCTAGAATCTCGATGCCAGGAGCACTTCTGAGATGCCATCGCTTCGACCGAAACAGCAGCAGAGGTGGCCTTTGCATCTGTTGGGGGGGTCTTTATGATGCTTGGAAACTACCACGTGTCAACGGTACTGGAATTTGCCAGGGAGCATCCAGATGCAGATGCCTGAGATAGCAGAGGTTGAAGCGCCCCACATTCCAGCTGAACCTGAATTTTGCTTCGGAACCTAGACAAGCATGACTGTGCTTGTAGGTAGGCTCCTGCGCCTTCGAACTTGAAATCCCAAAACTAACCAAAACCCGTTCAACCCTAGCTAATACTGGTAGCCCTTCATGACCCCCCTTCCACCGTCACAAAGGTAGGATCTGCTGCTTAGCTGCCCAAGGCCTCAGAAGTTTTGTGCAGGTCCCAGGGCAATCAGGACGCCCAGACTCTGGGCTTTCCGCAGAAGCGTGCTGGGAGCCCTGGGGCTTGCTTCAGGTTATAGTCCCCCTTAAGTAGATAGAATATTTTGGGTATATGGGGACTTTATTATAATATACTCAAAGCCAGATTCTATCTACTTAAGGGGGACTGTATTCAGGGGGTTTGGTTGGGCTTAAGATGTCTCGGGTGCTTAGAGTTAAGGGTGTTTGGGGTTTAGAAGGTGTTGGGTCAAGAGATTCAAGCTTTGGCCATGTGGGTTCAGGAAATCTAGTCTACTGAGTCGGGAGATTTCATGACTTATGCCTGGTAGCATGGAATGCTTGCTGCTTCGTAGCTGCTGTGCTGTTTGGCCCGAAGGGAGAACATATGTATCCTAAACAACCCCTATGTAACCCCAATAACCCCATATCAATGACCCTATATAAATGTAACCCCAATATGCTAAAGTAGTCTCGATTTTCCGTTATCCCCTATATGAATATAACCCCAATATACTACAGTAGTCTCCATTTTCTTTTCCATTATCCCCTGTATAACTCCAATATCCAACTATCAGACCAGCAGGATCTGCTAAGATCTGGGGCTCAAAATTACAACATGCTGGCAGCCAAAGGATTTATATTAGGATAATGGAAAATAAAATGGAAACTATTATTGTATATTGGGTTCATATTTTATAGGGATATAGGGATATTGGGGTTATATAGGGGATAATGGAAAATAGAATGGAAACTACTATAGTAGGGTATATCTAGGGGTTATAGCCCTTGATGGACCAAGTCCTGCTTGAGGTCGTGTACCTGAACCTAGGGGAGTATGTGGAAGTATGGTAGGTATGGTAGTGTAGCATCATTAAGGATCATACAGGATAGTGTCCTTCAAGCTCTCAGCTGCCTCAGCCCCTGTACTCGCAGCTGTAACTCAAAAGAAATCACTTACCGCACATTACTGCACTGCGCTCTTTCAACCAGAGATGCCGATGAATTTGGGCATGTGCGGTATTGCCTGATGCCGCTGACAAGATGGCTTTGCTGGAAGAGCGTTCCTCGAGAGACTGCCATTCCCAAGGCTGAGGAATGTGCAGAGCACGTGAAGCCACTGATGCAGGTCAAGGCCTTCCAGACGATCTGTTTGCAGCGGCGGGGTGCTTTGCAGCGAGTGAAGGATGCCCTTTCGAAGGTGGACTTCCAAGCCCCCGAAGCTCGCCTTCTTGCTGCGCGCGAGGCCCTCCGGGTGCTGCGAAAGAGACTCCACGCGGTGCAGGCCCGCCCCGGAGCGTCTGGAGCGACCGAAGCTGTTGGGGCTGGTGAAGATCTACGTGCAGCTGCAGGCGAAGCAGCCACACCTCCGGCCGAAGCAGTGCAACCGGACGTGCAGCAGGAGGTTTGCAACAGCAAAGTACAAAGGACAGCTGATGTTTGGAAGGCTGAAGCTGCGAGGCTGAGCTTGGCTCTGGCGGAGAGGCGGCGCCTCAATGATTGCTTGAAGCTGGAGGCATTCCCAGTGGGAATAGTACCTCTTCCCAACGTTCACGCATCGTAGTTGCACCCAAAAGGGCTATAACGTAGGTTCCTTGTTTGATTAGGATCCCAGTTTAAGGATGTGTATTCCTAATGGTCCCTTCTTTGCAAGGACCTTTAGAACAGCCCCCACATCCATGCTACTTGTGAGAGGTGCAGACCCTGGAGACTGCTTTCCAGTCCCTGATACAACTTGGGGATCACCAGGTGGCAGACCTTTCTTGCGTGCAGGACACTGATTGCCGGATTTATATTGGGGTTATATAGGGGTTATATTGGCACGACGGAAAACAAAATGGAAACTGCTATTAAGGGATTACGGTTACCTAAGCCCATGTATAGTCAAGGCGTGCCTTGCATTCTGCTGAAGTATCTCTCTGATGGGTCAGGTAGATATGCTATAGAACCCAGCATAAGCACAAGTCTGCCTTAAAAAGCCCAAATGAGCCATAATCTAAATTCCTGGTATATAGGGGATTATATGGGGGACTACTATAGGTGTTAATAAGGGGGATACCAGGAGTTCAGACTATAGCTCAGATGAGCTTTAGTCTAGATTCTGTGGGAGTTTAGACTATAGCCCAAATGACTAAGCAGATTTGTTCAACAATGTTTTGGTATAGGTCATACTGCAAGTCTACAAGAAATCATTCGGAACAACCCTTGTACTGACTCAACCTCCGGGAGCCCAACTCCCCCACCCCCCAACCCCCACCTCTCCCAACCCTCCCAACCCTAAACCCTAAACCCTACGTAAACCTAAATCCTAAACCCTAAAACCTCATGCAGGAGAGGAATGAGTCCATGGCGCAAGAGCACGAGCAGTCGAGCTTGGAGTGCCAGGAGCACCACCGCAGCTATTGGCAGGAGCAGGCCATGATCTTCCTGGCTTCTTAAAAACTGAGGAATTCCCATGAGCCACGCGGTTTAGGGTTTAGGGTTTAGGGTTTAGGGGGGATATTGCCCCAACAATGGAGAATCACATGAAAAAGAAGATGGAAAATAGCATGGAAACTGGGATTACATAGGGCTTTATATATAGGGCTTGGGATTTCCCATCAGTAGTGGTACCTTTTTGGGGGGTTCCATGTAAAAAGGATTAGTATTTTGGGGCTTATGTTGGGGCCTCATATTCATGGAAATGGGTGAAGGTGTTTTGTTGAAGGTCAAGGTATACATTAAAAAGCCCTACAAGATGAGATTGCAAGAAAACTGCTTCTCCGGTAAGAGTACTCATGCGACTGAGCCAGGGTAGCTTCTCTTGCAAGTTCAGAGGGGTGCCGCTTACAGATCTTTTGTCCAGGGCTACAGCAAGCAAAGGATGCTTGGGGTAGGGCTTGGAGTTTCAGGGGTTTAGGGCTTGAGCTCGGCAGCCGCTCTCGCAGTCTCGCTCTGTGCCTTTCTCTTGCCAGGGTTTCGTATGACGTTTTACCGTCTGTTTGTCTGAAAGCCGTCGTTATGTTAAGGAGACCTAGAGATAGGAATGCACATGAATAAGGAGATCTCGGAGACCATTACAACTACCCAGGTGAGCCACTGGAGGAGTGTCAATCACTTAGTTGAAATTTTCTCCAGTCCTTGTTCATTTTGCTGGCGCAGCCCCTTGAAATCTCCCAAAACTTCGTGGTATCCCCTAGGGCCACCCTAAACCCTAAACCCTAAACCTTAAACCGCACCCCCCCCCGGGAGGCACCCTACCAGGGCTCCGATGTAGACGACGTGGATGGCCTGCAACTGCGGGCTGCAGCACTCCATAAAGAGCTGAGCAAACTCGAGGCTGCTCAGTTGCTTGTAGGGGTTTGGGGATTCAGGGGTCTCGGGTTTAGGCTTAAGGGGTTTGGGGTTTTAGGGGTTATGGTTTAGGGGTTTTATGGTTTAGGTTTCATGGGGAGTTTTGTTGCAGTATATGGTGCGCAAAAGAGTTTTTACAGCCCTAAAGAAGGAGCACCCCTAAACGAGCTTCGTCAGGACTGCCAAATGACTGTCCTACTAAACCATGTTCTATCTACTTCAGGGGGACGATAAATCCTAAACGTAAAGCTAGCCTTCCAGGCAAAGCTCCTCGATGCTCGCCGTGCAGCGGAGAGTGCAGCCCAGGACCAAGAGAAAGACGCGTGTTAGATGCAGGATATTGGAGCACCATGGTCTTGTTCTCGTAAAGGGATTCCGGTATCTGTGGTGCCCTTCTCGTCGACATTTAGTCGCAGACGTTCCGCCATGTAAGCGCTTCCGCTCTCCAGGCAGTTTATGTGGTTTATATGAAGCTGTGGGCTTGGAATTAGCAGATTCTGTTTGAAGGGGATGAAGCCGAAACTTCCGAGCCATCATTCAGGCCTGGGGTCTCGTTAAATCCCGGGCCCTCTGTGGAGGATGCTGTTGGCGCAGCGCGCGGCATCCTGCAGAAGACCATCGAGGCTCTCAGGGTCGTCTGGGATGCCTTTCAAGCTGCTGTGTACTCTTCGTAAACGGGAGCAAAGAAGATGTCTTGTGGCCAGCGATATCCCTAGCACTCTGGTTGGTTAGGGCTACCGCGCCCTGCCAGCCCAACTGAGCCACATCAGAAGCAGGGTGAGGATTTGATCCCTCCGTGCGCCTTGTTGCTGGTCTCCCACTTGTAGTTCTGAGTCCGCTCGCCATCACTTTCTTTTGACATTCCTTAGTTGCAGTTTCATATCTAGTCTAGTCTTAACTTATGCACCAGCCGTGATATCATTGGTGAGGTGAGGTGAGTAGACCAGTTTGACATTTTGCCTATCTTGAAGGTCGCGCTGCAATCTCCCAGTGAGGGCTCTCCGCCACCAGACGCCCGCCACTCGAAATGGGCGCAGCAGACGACAGCCATGCATGGTACATGCCCGAAAGGTTTACACTGCAAAGTGCGAGGCGTGTGTCCGGCCGGCCTGCACCTCAGAGCTTACAGCAAGCCGTGGATCCACAACACGGGAGCATGGGTGGGCATGAGACTTGTCAAGGAGGGCTGCGTCGACGAGCCAGAGGGCGAGGCAGCTCTGGGCACTGCAGAGGACTGGCCTCCTTGCATTTCCTTAAGTGGAGGGCGCCACGGCTTTATGTGAAGGAGAGCGCCCCAGAGGTGCAGGATGTTAGCAGCGACCTGGGCAGCTTCGATGCGGTCAGCGCTGAGCAGGAGATGCTGGAGGAAGGCCAGAGACAAGGCACGGCTCGTAAGTTTTTCACCAGCTTGTAAAGGAGGGTTTCCATTCACTCAAATCGAGCCGCTCTTTCGATACAACTTTTGGCGATCGAAGCTGGGGCCACCAAGCTGGGAAGCGGGTGTGCAGAAAGTGATATCGGGATTCCCTAACTTCATTGCAATACGAAAAACAACGGGTCCCTATAGTGCGCTCCTGCATGCGGTCCCCGCATAAATTTCCTCCATTTAGACCATCATCAATTTTCATATTGCTGGGATAATGTGCTACGAGTAGCTGGACAGGGCAAGATGAAGGCCTTCAATCAGCTTCTCCTGCTCCCGTGGGCGCCGTCTCTTCGGGAGCCCTCGACTCTGCTTCCGCTGACTTCTGCAGCCAGGCAGGCAGTTGCCAGGCAATCCAGCCGCCAGCAATGTCGGAAAGCAAGTTGGAGCAGGACCTTGGCCGTGACGTCGGCGAAGCCATTAGGAACATGTCGAGACTTTGAGAATATCAATACTTGCTCAGATTCTTTAGATTCCTACACCTAGTACATCTAGGTAAATCTAGTGCATGTGATTCATGCTTCGGCTAAGGAGACATGTGGAACGCTTCGAGCGCGCTAGCCTGCCCGCCCAAATAGCACCACCTCCTGCCAGCCCGGATGTTATGACAAACTGCGCGGGCAGCACGCTGTCAGGCCATGCCTTCATGGTAATACTTAATTGGAGGTTTCCCAAAATTAGGGGTAGCTTTTTCAACATTCCCATGATAAGGACTTTCTCATTTTGGGTTTTATATAGGGGTCCCACATTTTGGGAAACCACAAATTTAGTAAACATCCTTCATCAGGGATGTTTTTTTCAGCTGAGCATTTGCAGTGGATCTGTAAATGTCAGACCGCCATGCATGTGAGACAAAGCCAATATCAGAGTTTTCTCTAAGAAGGGAAAGCCTGTGACAAGGCTCTTGGTTCTAGCGCGAGGAGGTTTTAATCCCCTGGACCCTGGCCCAGCATGGGGCCCATAGTCGGTGGCGGGAGGCAATCAAGGAAGCCTCCGCGAGACTGCCGGTGGCTGCAGCCCTACAAGGCAGCAGTTCTCACAGTACCTTCATGCAAAAGTGGGACAACTTAACCAACGACAGTAGTTGCCATTTTATTTTCCATTATCCCAACATATCCTCAATATAACCCTAATATTACCCTCAAAGTGGGACAACTTGACCTGCAACAGGTACAGATTCGCACATGTGGGAACAAAATACGGGTCTCCTCAGAACCGGGATTTGTTTCCACTGCTGTGCAGGGGTTTGATTGCCGGGCATCATTGAAACTGTGCTACTGTACTGGCAGTTCAGAAGAGTAAGCTTGCATTGTAAGCAGCATGTCCTCTTACTGTGCTTGGAAGCGGTGGCCAGGATGTTGGAAGAGACCGTCTTGCAGAACCGCACTCTTCAACTTCAAATCGAACACTGCCGCGAGCGATTGCGGCAAAAGCTGCTGCAGCAGGAGATTGCGCAGCACCGGCTGAAGGCAGGATGCTTGAACCTCAAACTTGACATAGGTGGGACAAAGCCCAAAAGCGCCAGCCCTGCAATCTGCACTAGAGCTTTGCCTGACCCAACGCCTTGAGCGCTGCACCCCTTACTTGTATGGCCCGGACTTGAACAGCCTCGATGTCAGTTCGCCTATACTTGTGACTGCAGAAGCCGTGGTGAATGCTTCGGACCACATGCTATGAAGTTCCCAGCCAGATATCTAGCATCATACAGATAAGATGCCTCAGAACAGCTTTTGTTGTAATCCTGCGACTGCGAAGTGAAGGGCCCCCAACCTCCCAAAGCATATTGTAGCAACCCCCATGAAGGTGCTGATCTTTTCCAAAGTATCCCTGCAACATACAATCCCTAAGTTGCACTTGCCATGTATTTCTAGGGTTTCTGTGCTATTCCCACCTCCAGAGCTGTGTGTTGTGCAGGCCCAGCTACAAAGCTACCGGGTGTCCAGACCTCCACCTGGCGCAGGGCCAACCGCAGTGAGCTGGGCGTAATTCCTTCCCTCTACTCTCGTCTTCTTAGGCATCACTGACTTTTCATTTTTGGTACGGTATAAGCCTTAGGAATTATTAGCAATGTTAATGTCTGATCGGTAAGCTCACCAACCCCTCACTTTCGATTTTCCTAACATACTGCCAGTACGGCTTGAGGAATATGATTGGGTAGGGGGTGGTTTCGGGATTAGGTTGTAGTTTGGGGCGGTTGAGGCCTGACAGGAAAGGAGCTTGGATCGAGTTTAGTTGAGGCCGGCAGCATGTAGCCTGCTGTGGGGGCTTTCTCAAAACGGTGAAATCCTAGAGACCCAAGGGGTATCTGGGGAATGTGAGGAGCTTGTGGGGTCCTGTTCAAGGATTCTCAAATTTTGAGCAACTCCCATGTAGGCGCATGTAACCTGCATGCTCCCATTGCATTGGGAACCAGGGGTCGTAGGAGCAGTGTCAAGACGACACAGTTCTTCCGCCTTCTTTGATAACGACGCCGGGCAGCGCCAGGCCTGAAAAAAAGCACACCTAGAATGACATCTTTGAAAGCCAACTCACATTGAGGACTTATGCTAACTTACAAGTGGCTCCACATGAACAGAACCCTAAACCCTAAACCTGAATCCCACACCGCTTCAGGTGCCCGAGCTGGCTCCGCCTTCTGCGCTAGGCGACGATGAGCAGCTGAGCTGTACAGGGGACTGCATGATGTTATATAGGGATGATGTGGGTGGTTGTCAAAAGTATGGTCCCTTTTTGGATCCCTATTACAGTACGGCACCTAATATTTAGGGTACCCAAAAAGGGGCCATAATTTTGACAACCACCCATACAGGGTTTGTATTGGGATAATGGAAATAAAATGGAAACTACAGGGACTATAGGGATTATATAGGTTATCTAGGGATTATATAGGGTATATATTAGGGTTATTTTGGGATAATGGAAAAGATAATGGAAGCTACTATATTTTTGGGGGGTTATATTCTAGAAGACCGAATAGTGGTTCATCTTATAGCGTGCAGAATTCTGGCTACAGGATGCTCTAGCCCTAGTGGTATGCGGCTTTGTCAAAATCACGGGCATCTTTGCTGGCCTTTGCAAAAGTTTACATTCTTGTCGATGCCCGCTATATAACCCCTAGATAACCCCAGTACCATCCCTATAATCCTTGTAGTTTCCATTTTATTTTCCATTATCCCAAAATATACCCTGATGGCGCATGGCGCTTTCCCAGCCTCTGCTCCTGCTGGATTAGGCTCGACTTCGCCATTGCTGCCTCTCCGGTGCCATTCCAGGTCACCGCTTTTGCACGTAGTTGAGGCTTCAGTGTTTACGGGTTGCGGGTTTACAGTTCAGGGTTGTGGAGTGCACTCAAAACAGGCAATAAACATACATCTTCAGACCGAATACATTCAGTTTTGCAAGTCTAGAGTCGAGAGTGCAAACTGTGAAATTTTGGAGAAGCCCCTCGTTCGTAAGCCCCAGAGAACCCAGTCCAATTCTACAAAATGTCCAGAACAGCATAAGATCATGTCATCATCCCGTTTGTCATCACACTGAGTAGTACTCCATGGCATTGCAGGAGCAGGACCTTGCTGCGTTTGATCGTGCAGTGCCCATGCCTGCGACTCAGGCTGTGATCGTTCTTGGGGCTGAGAGCACACCATTTCCATGACCAGCAAAAAATAACATCCAGGTCATCATGGATGGTGGGGTGGATTGCCCAAACTGGGTACACCCTGACCGCCTGATTTCCTCAAGATACCTGCAGTTCAGAGTATGGCCCCTTGAATTCCTGGGTTCTAGAGTACCTGTCTAGTCAAGGACTGGTAGGCACTTGTGATTTTGGTAGGTGCAAGACAAAGCATTCGTCGCCGCCTTCTGCCCTTGCAAATCCAGTCCAAACAAACCGACTCCGGATCCACCAAGCCAAGACTCTGCAACCAGGGGGTAGCTTTGAATACGTTATTTGGTTTGGCTTGCTTCCTCCGAATTAGGGAGTTTCGAACAAGTATCCCTGAAATCTCTCAAGAGAGTCCCTCCTAATTCCTTTGTAATCCATACATAGCTATGGTTCTCCAGTATCTCTAGAAGTCCAGATTTTTAAGAACCCCCCCCTGTATGCCAATACAAGGTACCTCTTGAGTCAACCTCCCTCTCATCTTTTTGCCTAAAGGGCATTAATAACAGTAACAATAATTATTATAATAGCAATAGTAGTAATCAGAATAATGCTAATAGTAGAATAAACGCAATACTAGCAGTAACAGTAATAATAGTCATAATAGTAACAATAGTAAAGTGTTGTGATTGCAAAGTGTACATTTTTTAGTCGGGGATCTTTCTCAAAGCATTCCTTATCTCCCCGAGAAGGAACATTAAATTCCCTTCACGCTACATAAAATTCTAAGATTGTCCAAGGGCGCAGCGTTGAAAAATCCCTAGATTTGGGACTTGCCGTTCACTTTGTCCGAGGATCTTGCCTCAAAGCTTCCGCCCGCCGGTCCGGAGGGACAGCAGGCAGTCATTCTTGCGACGAGTTCATTTGGATACTGCGCATTTTGTGGTGCTAGTCTCTCGACCCACCAACAGTGGCAAGTCTGGCGATGTTCTTTGCCCTTCTACAGATGCTCCTGGAAATCAGGGGGTCCCCGATCTTTAACGTATGCACATGCACCCGAAGCCTGAGATTCTTTCGAGCACTGCTTTGACTGCTGCTTCCCTGAAGGTAAGGCCAGGGCGGACCCTGGAGGTGGCAGCTGAGCATCAGAGGGAACAGAATCTAGGTCTGGCGCTTTCAGGCAGTCTTCTTTCTGAAAGGGTAAGGTCAATGGTCGACAATATCCGAAGGTGCCGGAGTATGAAGGTTAATGAAGCTTGTTTCACTCGTGCCAAAGTGTGCTGAGAGCTCCCTATGCAAATGGTAGGGCCCAAAGTGTGCCGTACCATGCGAATCGGGATGGACACAGGTTTGCAACGTGGCAACCACGCTGCATTCCTGGAACGGCTTTGCAGCCACATCTGACAAGGGTATCCAAAACATCAAAGGTTGCTTCTTGTGGAGGAGTCAAGGGCTGTGAGTTCTGGCTTGAGACAGTCCGGACCAGGGGGTCGCCAGTCCCTAGCCAATTTGTGCAACCCACTTGTTTTTGACCATTCCTGACGTCACACCCGCCGCGATCTCAAGCAACGCTACGCCTCGGTCGGCCGGGGGGGCGGCCGCTACCATGGCCCGGAGGCAGGGCTCTACCGGCTTTCATGCTGAAATCCTAGGGAGTCGGTGATTTCTAGAATTGTGGAACAGTTGAGGCTTCAGACTGCGGTTGTGTCGATCTAGCTGTAGCTGCGGGGTGGAGTTCGGAAGCGAAGGTTTCTGCCTCACGCCTGGGTAAGGCCTCACAGCTGACAGCTCAAAGGCTTAGATTCGCAGCCCGGCCACAGACTGCGGCATGTCTCTGCCTGTTGCCATTGTTACTGGTGCCAACTCTGGCTTGGGCATGGCTTTAGCAGTGAAGCTGGCACGGAATCATCTGGTCTTCGCAGGCATGCGTAGCCTCACGAAGAAGGATGCCTTGATCGAGGCTGCAGCAAAAGCAGAGGTTTCCGCCAACATCCGCACCTTGGAGTTGGACGTGAACACGGACGCCTCAGTGGAGTCCGGGCTAACTCCTGCTCTCAAGGAAGTTGGCCGAGCTGACGTGCTGGTGAACAATGCTGGCTACAGCCAGGCTGGTAGCGTGGAGATGATGACTATGGAGGCAATGAAGGCGCAGATGGAGACGAACCTCTTTGGTGTCATTAGGTGCCAGAAGGCGGTACTTCCGTACATGCGCCAGCAGAAGTCGGGCAAGATCATCAACATTTCCTCTGTTGGCGGCATCTGGGGTCAGCCTTTCAATGACATTTACTGTGCCTCCAAGTTTGCCCTTGAGGGTATGACAGAGAGCCAGGCTCCACTGTTCCGAACCTTCGGCGTGCATGTCTCATGTGTGGAGCCAGGCGCAATCAAGTCTGCTTTCTGGGCCAACGCACAGGTGCCAGATACTAGCGCAATGCCAGCAGAGTATCAGAAACCACTTCAGTCAACCATGGGAGCTTATGGCAAGTCTGCAGGTGCTGGCCAGACACCTGACGAGGTAGCCGATGTGATCATTGAGCAGATCATCAATGTATCAAATCCGCCCGTTCGTGTCCAGACAAATCCCAGCATCCAGAAGGTTTTCGAGCAGCAGCTGGGGCAAAACATCTCTGGGGAAACCGCTTCTCAGGCGTCCACAGTGCGTTTCTTGAGCGATCTTTGAGTCACCTGGCGAAGTCAGTCTGAGCACAAAGGGTGTTTTGCGAATATGCGGCATCACGCGACTTTCCATTAATCCCACGCTTAGAGGCAAGGACTCGGCAACTCGCGGGCAAAGCCCGTGTCGTGCGTCAGTCGCACGCAGCCCAGTCTCATTACAATTGCACATGGATCGATAGAGAGAGTATTGCGAGAGTCAAAGTGCCAACAGTTTCGTTTGTCGTCTTCAGCTGCTTCCGTTGAAGGAAAGTCGCCTCAATCATTGTGTGACTTCGTTACAGGCTACTGAGCACGTCGGCTTCCTCGAAGAGGTAAAGGCGATTTACTTGCTTCCGAGGCTCAGCTGGGATTGCCCGTTTTGTCGAGTGGCTAGCACAACCTCAGCTTGCATATGAGATGCAGACGAGGCAGAGGAGCATTTTCGGAAATCCATGTTTCTTGAGCACTGCATGTAAAGTGGGCTGCCAGGTGTGTGGCCATGAGAGCAGCCTGCAGCCGAGAATGTCAGGAAACACCATTGTAGAGTGACCGCCCGCAGGCTTCAATTCAGAAATGAAACTTTCAAGTAATCCAAGGAGCAGCATGTAAGCCTGCATGGACATGACCTTGTGAAAGCTGTGGCAGCAGCTTCGTGTTTGAGATTGGTATCCCTAAGCCCTAAACCCTAAACATAAACATTGAGGTCTCCAGGGCATTTCGGAAAGCCTTCGCCATCTGCGCGGCGACGGTGACTTGGATGCAATACTATATAGTATATTGGAGTTATATTAGGGAAAATGGAAAATAAAATGGATACGACTATATAGTATATTGGGGCTATATTAAGACATCAGATCCGGCGTTCATGTCCACGACGCTTTTTAAGCAAACCGAAGCAGGTGCTCATAAAATTTTGGGCGACCCTAAAATACGCCCCAAGACTTTATAATTACAGGCACCCCCAAAACGGCACCCTTAATTTCGGGAAAATCCGACCTGTAGGGGAAACACTTTCAAACACCAGTCAAGTCTGGATTCCAAGCACCCTAAACCCTAAACC
>CAJNIZ010044641.1:4642-18126 GCA_905231905.1 Symbiodinium pilosum | reverse complement strand
TAGGGTTTAGGGTCCGCTTTTGCAGGTGCAGGAGCAGATTGCTGTGCGCCTTGATGTCCGTTGCTTAGTCGTCCTTTGTGTGTTGGGTTTATGGTTTGGGGTTTAGGATTTAGGGCTTAGGGCTCAGGGCTTAGGATTTAGGATTTAGGGTTCAGGGCTTAGGGTTCAGGGCTTAGGATTTAGGGTTTAGGGCTCAGGGCTTAGGGTTCAGGGCTCAGGATTTAGGGTTTAGGGTAGTGGCGCTGGGTTCCCAACCCCCCTATTATCCCAAGAATGGAAAAGACATAGAGAATGACATGAAAGCCTCAGGCCAGTCGCTTTTCAACAGGCACTTAGGGATACGTAGGGATCCGAAAAGTGGAACCCCAGAAGTGAGCGCATTGCATCAGGATATCCATGGGATGAGAAGCAGATAGAAGGAGGTTCCACTTTTTGGATCCTTTAGGGGGTTTGGGTTGTTGTTGAAGACTATCGTAGGTTTGAACTGAGATTGCAAGGGACATTTTTCAACAGTGGAGAGGAAGAATGGAGGAATGGAGGGGAAAATGAAGATGATCGGGCTTAGTTTATGGGGTGTAGGGTTTCTACGTAGGAAAAAGCCCCAAGTGATAACAAAGCATGATCCTATTGTCTCTTGCGGCGTAGCTTTGACTGGCTCCTGGCGGGCAGGTTAGCTGCAAACGTCAGCTTCACCCTTGAGCCCACCATCGTGTTCTACCAGGGGGCCAGTGCCTTTCCACCAAACACAACAAACTCTGGCCTTTCCGCCCTATATAAGCCCAAATATGTACCCTATGATATTATGGTAGCTTCCATTTCATTGTCCATTATCCCAATATAACCCCTATATTATAACCCCGATGTGGAATTCCGTAGCATCTTGCTCTAAGGACAGCATTGTCATTCACATGTATGGCTTTGCGTTGGGAGCCCAGCTTTGGCAGATTGTCGGTCATATGGGGGTTTTGTAGGGGTTGTAAAGGGAATAATGGAAAATCACATGGAAACTACTATAATATACTAGGGTCCCTTTAAAGGGATATATAGGGGTGTTAGCTGTTGCTGAAAGAGCTGCGGAGTGAGTGGGTGCCCAGATGCTCAGCAGGTGCACCTTGACCTCGATTCCGCTTCTGGGCTCTCCACCCAGCTGATACAGAAGCACACATATGTATGTATATATATATATATCTATACATTGGGAGATATAGGGGTATATGGGTATGTATGTATATATATATATACACATATAGGGATGTACATGATAGCAGCTGCCCTCTAGTTCTGCGTTCAGCGCACAGGCCCCGATGCGTTTCGAATTCAGAATCAAGCGGCCTCATGGACCCAGCAGGAGCCTGCATTTGACCGAGTAACTAGAGCTACCATGCTTCGCATGAATTAAACCATCTTGGGGAGAACATACCAAGGTTTCCATTTTCTTTTCCATTATCCCTATATAACCCCAATATATACCCTATCATACTATAATAGTTTCCATTTTCTTTTCCATGATCCCCATCCAATATATCTACAGTTTGTGTTAAGCCTACGCATATTACGGCCTCCTACATTACAGGACAGCATGTTGGAGTTCACCGTCGCAGAGAACGAGATCATAAGCAACGCCTGGGGCCGAGTCTGTGCTGCATGCTCCTGGAAGTTTGAGAAGCGGCTTCTGGCAGCCCTTGCCGTGGCCTGGAAGGCAATGCCCTTCAGGGTATCTATTGGCAGAGACAGCGTGTTCCGCCTTCCAGACAAGCTGCCCACTCAGCTGCCGTGCAGAGCCTGGGAAGCCTGCCGCCCGTGCAATGTCTCATTGAACATCTAGATCACGTCAAGCAGAAAATCCAAGAACTCGTAGCTGAGCAGTGCTGGGCTAAAAGCACACGAGATACCGGGTTGTTTGTCGCACCATCACATCTTTCAAGCTACGCCAGGTCAGGTAAGTAGCCATGCCCTGACTCCGTGAGGGTCTTGTGCACTGCAAAGAGGCTCAGTGAGAATGACGGTATCCTGCGCATCGAGGGTCACAGCCCCAGAGTGAGTGGCGGGTTCTGCATATTCTGTTGTGATTGTTCCGTGGATCCCAACTCTGGCAAAGACCTTCGTTGAAGCAGTGGCAGTGTGTGAGAGGGAGGGAGGGAGGGAGGGAGGGAGGGAGGGAGGGAGGGACCTCCTCCATGCGGGGACCGCAACGCCCTTAGAAGAAGAAGAAAGCCTGGCGTGGCCCAGGAAGGGGTGCGCTGATTGACTTGGAGCAGGGAGCTCAGCTGAACCAGTTCCTGATTCCAAGTGCTTGTAAGAACAGATGGCCAAAAGATGCACTTGTGGGTTCATGGTTGTTTTTTAGTTTCTAGCGCTGTATTTGGGAGTCTGGGGCTATGATTCGGTTGGTAGAAAAGGTCTGCTGCGTCATAATTTGAGATGTAACCTGCGCGTGCAACTCTTCGCACAGAAGACGGCGCAGACACCCACCCTCCACAACAGGCTGGTAGTGTCAACAACCCAGTAGTAACACACTAGGAGCACTTTCAGGAACACGTTGCAACCCAGGTTAGAGGGGTTCTAAGAAGCCAAAGCTCTGATAGGCTTTGAAGATATTAGGTACCATGAAATTGCAAGAAGCACCTGCCCACGGTATATGTGGATCCCTGCGTCAGCTTCCCAAAATCCCCAACCCCAAGTGCTACTCTGAAGTATACCACATTCCATGTACTTATCATGGATCATAACCCCATGTTTTTATAGGGCCCCTAAATCTATCCCCCACGCACTTTCTAGGCCGATCAAGAAGATTCCTAAAGTCGGAGATGACAAGTTTGTGATTGAGTCCATTGTGGAGTTCGAGCCCGAGGACTCGCCTGGGCCTTGGAGCTGTTTCTTGGTACATTGGGAGTCCATGGGGGTTACTTGGGGATAATGGAAAATGGAAACTACTATAGACTATTGGGGTTATAGGGATAATGAAAAAGAAGATGGGAACTACTACTTAGGGTTTAGGGTTTAGGGCGCAGGTTCAGGTTTTAGGGCTTAGGGTTTAGGGACATTTGGGGAATTCTTCTGAATCTATTCCTATACATGGATCCTTATTTCTTTAACATGCATCCCATAATCCTCTATTTTTGTATGACATAGCCAAGGTCCTGAGCACCTCCTATCTTCAGAACCCCTGGCATTTGGTGAGGATTAAGTAGAGTGGAGACGAGGATATTATGCCTGGCTTGTCTTCGCACTTCCAGCTTGGTCAGCTCCCAAATTTCTCCAAGGCAGGTGCACGTAGGAACGAAGTGGGACTTTACAAATCCCCACTGCTCGGTTGATGAGAAGGGCCTATGCCTATGTCAGACATTTTAACTGATTACGTCTCTTTCGTTTGCTGAAGCTGAAGCCTGCTGTTGGCGGTCATGCGAGGTGATGAGCTTGGGGTTATGTTGGGATAGTGGAAAATGAAATGGAAACTACTAGAATATAGGGCTTAGGGTTAAGGGCTTAGGGATTAGGGTTCGGGGTCTAGGGTTTCCCTGACTGCAGAAGTTCACTGTCTGCATCGGAAAGTTACATCGCCTCTCTTCAGACTCCTGGGGCCATGCAGACAATGAAACATGAACCATCCTATAGCTTCCAGTAGAAGACAGAAGGTCCCAGCCGGATTGAGCGTTTCAACGTCAGAGTCTTTCTGTTGATCCATAAACCGGGAAGGCCTGCTGCCTTGCGAGTCGGGTTTGGGATCCCTCGTCAGAAGTGTTGCAACATGATACAAATTCCCAAAGTCGCCTCGCTTATCTCTTATTTGTGCCTGCTTGCATTACATGTAAAGTTTACACCCAAGCGAGATCTCAGACATGACTTGTAGACAAGGTCGGTCAATGCCTTCACGAGAATCAGCTTCTCCCTGGTCTTGAACACGGATGTGCTTCCAAACTCGTGGCTGGCCCAGCTGATTCGATAGGGAGGCGACCGTCTCCATTGATGTGAGAGACTGCGCTTCAGGACAATGTACATCAAACTTGGCGGGTTGGTACGAGATCCTGGGAGGACCAACTTGATCGGCAGGAATCCCGGCCATTGAAGAAGAGGAATAGTTCCATTGAAGACTATTGGGATTGAAGCTGCGGCTAGGATACCTCATTGCTAATAAGCTGCTATTTTGCTGTTCTTTGCATGTGTGTCTGCTGAAGCACTGTGGTGTGGTACTCAGCAACCTAAGGTGTGCAGGGAGATGCACGTTCAGGCACCGTCAAAATCTCTGGTGCCAATGGTCCACTCTTCCGCGGGGAGGCGCGACTTTGCACTGCAAATGCTCATGTACTCCTTGGCTCAGACAGAGCCTCGCCAAGGTTGGGTATTGGGACCAGAATGAAGTGCTCTTGACAGTGCAGATGATCTCCACCGTGCAGATCTTTGCAGGCGTAAGGTGCTCAGATCAGGCTCAGTCAAGGCCACATTGTGCTTTCAGCAGTGGTGTTAGTTGGAGATCCTTACAGCAACCTTTTGTCAGGAGCGGGTGCGCTTCTTCATCGAGCGCGATCAGGACTTCAAGCTGCACGGACCCTGGCTTCAAGCAAGCCAGCACTAGCCAGCACGCATGAGCAAAAGAAGATCTCAGAAGCTCTGCTGTGAGGCCGTACTCGGCCTACCAGAGTGATCCGTCCTTCAGACTGGCAGTGCCAGAGGCCGCGAGCAACTGCAAGCAAGGAATCTTGGAGGCTTCCATCCAGTCCTGTTGCCACATGGCAAGGCCGGCATCCCTGAGCGGCCCTTCCAGTTCTCCACCCGCGTGAGCCAGGAGGGGAAGCTCTTTGCCTGGCTCTCAGACAGCAGTCCCTCTTTTAGCTTTGTGGGATTTCATGGTGCTTACCGCAGCCTTGTACTGGGTCACGCGGCTGAGATCGTGTCCGAGATCTTCTACGGGTCTCGAGGCCTCTTGGCTCTGATATCAGAGCAAGCTGTGCCAGGAGAACATTTCATTTGGCAGGTGCAGTGGCGTACCCGAACACCGTGGTGGAATTCAATTTCTGGTCCAGCCAGCTTGTTTTTTCCGGGTTCCCAGTTTGTCAGAACAGCTGCTCTGTGCAGAGGGATGTAGTCAGGTTCCGGCCAAATGTGTGGGCCTCAGAGCATTGGAGCTGGCTTCCGCTGTGCTTTGCAGTGCAGTGGTACAAAGCGGGCTGCGACCGCGGCTGCTGTGCAGGTCAACCTCCCTGCCGGCACAACCGTTCGCTTGAAGCGCGGCCCTGAGAACTTGGAAGGGCGAGTGAGATCTTCGATGTGTTGCTGGATCTGCTGGGCAGGCTTCCAGGCTTCACTTGTCCCTTCACAGAGGCAGGGGACTCAACAAGCCGCCCATTTGCGTCAGAGCTAGAAGCTGCATCTTCATCAGTTTCGTATACCCAGGTCACAATTGGAACGCAGGAGGTCCCAGTCTCCAACGCGTACGACTTAAGTCTGGAACCGAGCGAAGACCTGCCGCCTGCAAGCTTGGGCCATGCTCATTTGCCGCAGGTGACTTCATCCGCATTGGCATTTGGGACCAGATGGCTGAGACCTTTGACCTCGTGGTTTCGCCGGCAAGTTAACGGAAACTAAGTGGCTGTTGCCGGAACAGAAGACTTGATGAGTTCCCCACACAGTGTTGGTAAAGCGATGCACTCATAATCCACTTAGAATTCCTGTACATCTCTCGGGTCCAAGGGCACGCCATTCTTGCGAAAGCCTTGTATGGTGGAGTTTTCTTCCTGGCAGGTGCCCATCGGGCAGCAGATCTACCGGCAACAGCCCACAGCCAGATTCCTACAACCATGCAGAAGAGCCAGTGGCACACATGACTGGGTATAGTCCAGTTCCAGTCCTCAAACCCTGAACCCTAAAGCTTGAAATTTACTGGGGGGGATGTAAATGTGGGTGTACCCAAACTTTGGGAAGCTCTGCCGGCCGAACTGATGAGACATTTTTGGCCTGGGGCGGAACAGCTGCCAGATGCTTGCGCGTCTCCCTTCGCATATTGGTGTTGGCACGCGAGTGGCTTCTCGATTGATAGCTTTCTGCCAGGAAGGGCCTACAAACGAAAAGTAAGTCTAACACGACTTGTCAAGAAGTGGGCGCCCGCAAGCTCTCAGCAGGCACGTCGCAAGGAACCGCGCAAGGAACGGCGCAAGGGTTTGACTGACCGAGCTATGGGCCCACCTAGACCCTCCTCCTACCCTCTATTAGGGCCTAAGTACCTACTATTAGGGACCATATATCCCCAATTAAGGGTACAAGGAGGGTCTTGGTACGAGTTCTTTACGGTCATGACTGCCTGACTTCTCCAAGTTGAACAGTGCGCGGCAGATCTCTGAAAGCTCCGTGCAAGCGCGCGTAGCTGATGGAAGCCTCTGGCCCCGTCAATGTCTTTAGCGGCGACGTTCAAGAAACGGCTCATTGCTGGCCAGCCATTTATGAGTGTGATGAGCCTCGAAACCATTTTGCGGCAAACTGTGCGCGCGCAGCTCGCGCAAGTCCCCAATTCGAGACGAGGGATGTTGGACAACCCCCCTTGATCATGCGCATCACGTCAACCTAACTTGCAGTTCCAATGGGCTTCAAATCCATGGATGGGATGGTTAGTTGTTCTCCCGCTTCATGTTCGGCTGCAGTCTGACTGTGGATCTAGATGACTGTCAGGCCCTGTCCTTTCACAACATTGCTGTAACTCCTAGAAGATGCAAAGCCCCATGAACCCCTTGGCTTTTCGCCTAAGGTGCTGCGGATCATGGAGTCAAGCGGCTTCCGGCTACCCAGCACGCCCCTACTGCCGAACGACCCGTCGCTGACCATCCGGGCGCTCGGGCCGGGCTCTCACTGATGCTTCAGGAGGCAGTTTGGATTGAACATATGACATAGGGTATTGTGAAAGAAGATTCTGTAGTGATTCTTGGAGGGCTCCAAACAGACTCACTCGTTGACCCCCTCTTGTTCACCAGTAAGACAAGCGACTGAAGGAGAGCCACAAAAGCTTCACAAGCAGTTGTACCTGGATTGTCGTAATTTGAATATTTTTGACATTGATACTAAAAATAACAATGCTACTTCTTCCATTGGGATTATAGTCCCCCTTAAGTAGATAGAATATGGCTTTGGGTAGGTTATAATAAGATCCCCATATACCACATCTTCTATCTACTTGGGGGGGACTACATCATTATCATGTTCTTCCTCTTCTTACTGTTATGCGGGTAGCACATGGGGGCCGATCCTGGCTCAACCTCAAAGCTTGTCAGGAACGTGGTGATCTACGAGGCACCTGCTTCAAATTCTCAGTTTCAGCGTTGTTTGGGCCCTAACAGTCCTAAACCCTAAACCCCAACTCTAAACCCTGAACCCTAAACTGGTTGAGCTTTGATGATGACAGGAGCCCATCAAAACATCCCCTCGGGTGGTCGACCGTGGCATGGTTGCACTTGGCAGAGAGACCTTTTTTTTCGTTGGTTCTTGGTAGGGAAGAAGGGAATGTAATCCCTACATGAGCTGCAGCCTAAACTCCTCAAACAGGGCCTATATAGGGGATTGTATAGGGGATTGGTATAGGGGATATTACGGGGGATACTTGGAGTTTAGACTATGGCCCATATAATCCCTTTGCCATCATACATTCCCATGTTCCCTACTAAGCCCCAGTAAGTTTTTGATACAGCATGGTGTGTCTGAGATCCTGCTACCTAAGGATCATTCATGGTCTCAGAGTTCATCTATGCGCCCGGCACTCGGCTTGTCCCCAGAAAAAGGACATTCCTCCGACCTTACAGCTTTTCCGGCAGCATGCTGGCATGGACCCCTAAGCCCTAAACCCTGAACCCTACACCCTAAACCCTGAACCCTAAACCCTAACCTGAGGCCGCCGCAACAGGATAGCATCTTTCAGCTGAAGATGATCCTGCAGCCCACGGTGAACATCACGGAGGCCTCGGCGACGCAGGGCTGGCATCTCCATCGAAAGATGTTGCAGCAGAATTTCAAGAAATGCATACGCTTTGAACGCATTCTGTCCTTGGGGGTTTTGGGGGCAAGCAACCAACACTTTCAGCTGAATCTGCAGCTGCGTGCGAAGCTCGCGTTTCGAGCTACGTGCTCAACGCAGGACAACGACATCATCCTCTTCCTGTTCCGGCCTCAGTCGATTTGTTCTCTGAATCCTGCCCTCATCCTTCTGGCAACCAGCCCACCTTGGATCATGAAAACCAACCTGGGAATTGGGCGCTGCGGCATGCCAAGCATTATGCTTGAGGTATGTTGAGATCGGCAGAGGAAAGGGGTCAGAAGAGATGGAACTACACTGCACCTCATTCGAAATGTGGCATTGACTGACAGTGACGCAGTGACATTTGCTACGGAGGCCCTATAGTCTGGGCAGGTCCAATTGAACCCAGACCTCTTGAAAGAATACGAGCGGGGCAATCCAGCCACAGCGTGTCATAGCCGTTGTGCTATGCGGGGCATGTTCCCTGAAATCCCTCTTTGCCGCAATGTTGAGGGTTCAGACCCTATAGATTCCGGTATCCCCTACATAACCCCTATAAACTGCAGTGACTACACCGCTGCTTCAGCCTGTCCCTTTTCAACGACATGAGCAATGCAACCATCTGCCTTTAAGAGCAGCACACGAACGTTGTGATGATATGTGCCGAGAGTAGGGCCTAGAGGTTTTCTGCTTGCAATGCTTCGCTTCAGTGGAAGGCCCAGATGCCTCATCATAGCTGCCCTGGCCGTCTGTGGAGCGACCGCTCTCAGAGGCTTCGTCCTCGGTGCCGGTACAAACACTGGGAGATCACCCAGATATCCGCTAGCAGACAGGGCAACTGGAGCCAGGATGCATGCCTCAGCGGAGAGTGACAAGAAGTTCAAGCAGAAGTTCTTGAGAAAGGCAGAGTTTGACCCACTCTCTTTACAGGAGTTTCGCCGGGAGGCCTTGCTTCAGTACTCAAACACAAACCAGTCGGAGCCTCTGAGAATTTTGATTTTCCTGTTCTTGACCATCTGCGGGTTGTTTTCGCCAACCTTCTTTCCATCCAACGCGGGGCCACCCTTTTTTGTCGCCGCTGTGGCTGTGACCCTGGTCTCCGGATTCCTGTTTCTTCGTGAGCGCGGCAAGAGGACTGCATGGCTTCAGGGTTTAGGGGTTTGTAGTATATTAATTAGAGTTATATAAGGATGATGCCAGAGAGAATGGAAACTACTATTACTATAGTGTATGAGGCTATATAGGGGCAAACGAAAATAAGATGCAAACTACTATAGTATATCAGGGTTATAGGGTTTAGGGGTTTCCCTAAGGGCTTCCGCCAAAATCCCGCCCATAGGAGAAGTGCTAATGGGCCCCAAGTGTAGTTTTTTAAATTTTGTTCAGGCCCCAAATCTTGAACCCTCAGCCCCTGATTCCCACTGGGAAGTTCTCCATTTTTATACGGACATCCTTAGGGACTCTAAGAAATTATCGGGGTTTGGGTCCCTAGGGTTTTCAAAGTACCCCCAACCCGACAATTCCTATAATATAGATAACCTTTAACTACAAGGACCGCCCAGCTGGTACGCCTGGAGCGCGAGTATTCTATCGGTGACCTCTCCGTCGAGATTTCGGATCCTGTCTCTGGCAGGTCCCAGACCAAGGAGCTTCAGGCACGTGCTGGAAGGTTGAAGGTTGAGGGCTTGTGGTTTAGGGTACGTGGGTTGGGATATGCGTTGTATAGCTACAAGGTAAACAGTCTGACATGAAACTTCAAAGTTACGTTGCCTCTTTCGGGCTTCTGCCGCGTATACAAGAATGAACGTCTAGAAAAAAAACTAATCTATATGATCACTGTAATCCCTATTATTTCCATTCTATTTTCCACAATCCCACTATAACCCCAATATCTCCCCTATAGAACCTTATATAGTATAGTAGTTTCCATTTTCCCTATTTTCTTCCATTATCCCAATAAACCCTAATATGACCCTATATAACCCCCAAGCCATCCTGCCATGAGCCATTGGTTCCTCGGCTTGACGCCCAGGCTTTACGGGATGAGCACCTGGGGCGGACTTCAGCAAATCTTTCAACACTCAAAGGGTTTAGGGTTTAGGGTTTAGGGTCAAGTATCCCGAACCTTCTAATGCCAATCGCATCCCAATGTGGCCTTTCTCTACAAGTCCTAAACCTGAAACCCTCAATCCCAAGCCCTAGATCCCGAGGCCCTCAAGTGCATTCAAGAACCCTAAATCCTAAACCCTAATAACAGGACCCTAAACCTACATGCCTAGTAATTCCTTTGCTTGAAGAGCCTCCAAATGCTGGATGATCCAAGGTCCTTTGGAGAAATTATTTAGGGCTACTGTAGGCTAAGGGGAGTTTTGGTGACCTTATTTGGGTTCCTGTAGGCTGAGGGAAATTGTGGGGATTCATTTTCATAGTTTCAGTTTTGGGAATCGGGTTTTGTATTATATAGGGGATTTATAGAGGAAATATTGGGATAATGGAAAATAAAATGGAGACTACTACATTATATAGGGATTATAGTTAATGTGAGAATTTTCAACCCTCAAATCACCAAAGTCTGAGCCCTAAGCCTCAAACCCCACTCCAAATCGTATTTACAACCGTGAACCCACATACAGAAGAACCCTACTTGAGAATTTCGATCAACTACCTGCATAATCCCCATATACCCTTTAACCCCTCCAAACCCTAAACCCTAAACCCTGAACCCTAAAACCCTAAACCCTAAAGATCGCTTTCTATCTCCTTTGTTAGGTACCGGCTGGTGGCCCTCTTTGGCAGCTTCGAGCAGCTCGTCGAGTCGCTTCAGGCCGCACTGCCCTACCGGAGGCTGGGGACTATATGAGCCACAGGGTTTAGGGTTTTAGGGTTAGGGTTTATAGGGTTTAGGGTTTTAGGGTTTAAGGGCTTAGGGTGTAGGGCTCTCGGGTTTTAGTCCACAAAGAGTAATAGGGGAGATTTTTTCGGGGAGCGTTATATTGGTTATATAGGGCATTACTATTACAAAGGGGAATGGCACGGGGTTATATTATAGACCCTTTCAAGGGTATTTAGGGATTAAAACGGGGGGAATGCGGTGATATATGCGGTGAGGAATATGTGCCATCCATACCGGAGAGTTTACCGGGAGAGACGTGTTGGGGTAAAATTCTACAACAGTAGTTGTGATGCTGCTGCATGTACGAATGGGACGATTGCTTTACAAGTACTATGGTTGTTGAGCTTTTTCTTTACAATTCTGAAGATGGTTGTTACTACTAGTGATCAATGTGAGGGCATCGGGGAATTTTAGCGTGATTCTTGGGTCCTGTCTTGGCCAGTTGAGCCGGTCCTAGATTTCAAGCTTGCGCGTGGAGTTTTGGGTGGAGTGTTTTTGGGCTCATGGGTAAGGGCTTCCGTGTTTCGATGTTCTAAACCCCATACCCTAAACCCTTCCTACTAAGTCATCCTCAGCTGCAGGCGCTTCGAGCAAAGCCGGGTGCTCGTCCTGGCAGTGTCGGCGACTTTGGAGGATTCCGACAAGGTGGTCGAGGGTCCCTGCATATGGGGATCTACTTAAAAAGTGATGGTTTTAGGCTCGGTTTTGGAGGTCCTGCAGGAATTCAAGTCATGCGTGAGCCCAATTTTGCTGCAGGTGAGGGGTGTGCCGTACTCTTGTGTTCACTTCAGGAATTTCAACAGACAAAACAGACAGCCAACCCTATCTCTTCGTCAACAGGGGCAGCATTTGCCAAATTCCAGAACACCTCACCGTCCCAAACTGCCAGGAATAGAGGTACGTGATAGTTATGCGGTCGTGCGAAGAGCGCATGATGCTGTTCGAGTTCTCCTGATCTGCAATACAACCCTTACAAAACCCAGTATAACCCCTTTATAGCCCCAACATAACCCCTACATTGTACATCCTGACCTATCCTTCTGCATGTTTGCAGTGCTGCCATTGAGAGGTCGCCTTTGCAGCCTTCAATTCGGAGGCGCTCCTGCGTCAGGCAGGACAGGGAGCATTTAGGGGCCGGCCGATGTTTGGTTGCGCCCCAACTCTACATGATCCTTATTGTAGGAACCCCCATAACGGACCTAATTTTGGGGGGAAGCCCCCACTTGTCCAGATGCAATGCAAGGCTGGACCCTGGCTGGCCAAAGCAAAGCAGCTGCGGCGCTGGAGGATCTGGAGTCAAAATCATCGCCCGGCCCCCCAAAATATGCATCAAAACACCAGAGTCACAAGGGTGTTGATAGAAGCGGATAGTAGTTAAGCATCAGAACAGCAGCAATACCTCACGATGTGGGAAGAGCACCGACATCTTGGCATGGCATGGCAGCCCCCAAGTGCGAGGAGCTACTTCGAGGCTCTGTCGGAGGACAAGTTTTTGGATGGTTTTTGCATGTTTCAATTTTGTAAGGATCAGCAAGGGTTCGTTTCGTAGCAGTTCGTGCAATGGTACTTGGACAAGTCACCACAGTGTCAATAGCAATGGCTCGTGATGTCAGTAGCAGTTTATCAGCATAGCAATTTATTTGTGATGCAAAGGGAAAACAGTTGGGGTAAACAAGAGAATCTTTCATGACAATGCGTACCTCATACCTCTGGTATTACGCCAGTCTAGTTGTCCCGTATCAGCAATAATGGCAGGACAAGAACACCTCCGGTGACTGCCTTTGGGTGGGGCTCAACTTCCGGGGCAGGGTCTTTGGCAGTGACTTCGGCTGTCCCATCTGGGATGAGGTGCCGGGGCAGGTATCTTAATGTGGGGGGTTCCTGAGAACTGGGGAGTTTTTGTGGACTCCAGGGATATGTGCGGACTTTACGGGTTTCTTCCTTGATGAGGGTTTTATTTGGCTTCAAACATCCCATGTAGCAGTGGCAGTAGTAGGTAACAGAAACACGAAAGGTAATGGTGGCTTGGAGGCTAGTTCTATCGATATGGCAATGATAGTCACAAACAAAAAAGCTGGAAAGCAAAAGCGATCCTGGCAACGGCACAAGTAACAAGCATTCTAGTTTAGGGTTTAGGCTGTTACTAGTGCTGTTTTCACACAGTAACTGTGGTAAGTTCTTTTGCTGCAGAAGTTTAACAAAGCATGCGCTGAAAGCAAGAGGAGAAGTAGGAGAGGGAGGAGTGGGAGTGGTAGTAGGAGTAGGTTGGAGTAGGAGCATTATGAAAACAACAGTGTAGCAATTGTAAGAAACAGTGATCACCCCTTCCCCTAGCACGAAATACCACCGCCCACACCCACCATTTATTTCCCCCCCTCCTAATGGGATGGGTTCAGTTTAATCTATGGGAGAATGGACCATCTCTCAACCACAGGGCGATGTCAGGAAGTAGACAAGCTGTGTATAGAGGCACAGGGCAAGTCAGAACTCCAAAATTCTGAACCGTGAACCACGAATGTTCCCAAACGAAAGCTCCTCAAATCAGACAACTCCTCAAAGCCTCACAAAAAGCAGGCCCTAAACCCTAAACCTCTCTTT
>CAJNIZ010044640.1:29495-44991 GCA_905231905.1 Symbiodinium pilosum | reverse complement strand
GACCTTAAATAAAAACCGTGCATCACATATGTATTTTGAAAGCCGCATACGTCTTCCGTGAAGACGATGCAGGAAGAAGCGCCGGTCTAAGGTTGCTTGCGGCATTCTACCTGCAGCCGATCAAATTGATGATTCCCTCTCGGCACCTGTGTAGGTTGTTTGTGATGCCCAAAACTAGCAAAGAAAGAAGACTAGGCATCCTTGAAGGGGTAGGTATATAGAAGACCATCGTTTGGTTTGCCCTAGACTTGCTGTACAGAAGCCCCATACCCTGCCTGCAGCCTGTGCACTTGGCCCCTTCAAAGCATATGACATAGGAACTGGCAGCTGAGGACATGGCCCATTTCGTTGATGTCAGGGATGGCGATGAGTTCGATACGAGCTGCATCACGAACCTTGGTGATGCACAAGCCTGAAGAAGAGGTAGCAGTAGAGGGTGTAGGGCTTGACGGGCTGAGAATGTTTGAAACATTCCCATGAATTCCCGTATACAGCCGGCTGATATAATCATATCACACTACACTTCTCAACTTGTATTGGTATATTATATACTTGCGTACACCAGGCCTATGCTCTATGAGTGTATGCCCTGCATCACCCGCCTTGGCAGGCATACCTGGAGTAGCCAACATGCCAAAAGAAAAGCCTGATCCCCTCTTTCATGAGGTCTGAGGTGACCTCAGGTAAAGGTGCACGTGCATATAATTTTACAACCTTAAATCCAAACCCTAGATTATAGACTTTGGGTTACGCCGGGATCTCCAAGTAGTTGCTCTCTACGTAGAGAGGCTCTGAAGTTCAGGGATGCGTGACTTTACTCGTTGGGGGTGTTTGAAAGCATCACGCAAGACCACATCAAGAATCCCATGGGAGGTGAAGGCGTTGCATTGCAAGCTTCTGGGGCTGTAAGGGCGAAGCGATTTTAGCTGGAGTGCTCTTACGTAGATTACAGCACGGTTCTCAAGGGTTCTAGGGTGGCACCCCTAGGGTTGTACCCCTGTGTTTGGGGATCCTTTTAAGGAATTCTAGGGGTCAAATGGTTTAATATGAGAAGTATATTGGGCCCGTATCAGGGAAACCCGTTAGCGGTACACGAGCTTGTTGCCAATGTAGGATTGAGACCTGGCTGGCGAAGCTTATGAGCCGAGACAGCTTCCTTCGTGAATTGGGCATGAGAGATGAGATGTCACAGGTGTTATGGGGAAAATGCAGGCCTTGATTACGGGGATCCGGCAGAGAACAATTCAACGGCTTGAGGATTACCTCTTAGCCACTAACCCACCATTGGGCCTCGCAAGAACAGTGGCGGTTCCTTCTGGGGATGTCCTGTCATGAAGTCTGTGTCCTTTTGGGTTAGACTCGGGAGACCCCATGTTTAGAGGACTGTGT
The DNA here is from genome assembly GCA_905231905.1 of Symbiodinium pilosum. Lineage (NCBI taxonomy): Eukaryota > Dinophyceae > Suessiales > Symbiodiniaceae > Symbiodinium > Symbiodinium pilosum. The sequence goes on along the minus strand of CAJNIZ010044640.1, from coordinate 43,602 downwards.
GTGCCTTACCCTACCATGTGGGGTCAGCTTTATATATTAACTTATCCCCACGGCCCCTACATACCCCCTTGATATATACCCCTTACATAAACCCCTCCCATCGAAAACTCCCCTCCTGAGTCCTGTGGTTGGTACTGAAAGGAACGCCTTAAACGTGAACTGGGCGATGGTCGGCTTCGCAAAGAACTCGGAGGCCAGGCATGGGGCGCGAGTCGAGCCTGGTTGTGTTGGGAGCCCTATCTGGAGGATCAGAGTGACCTGGGGTTATAAGTTATAAGTATGCCTCCTAAGTGCCCTGACCCTCTAACTTAATTCTGGGTTAGCAATTTCAGACGCAAGGTTCAAGGATGCTCGGGATTCAGGGGTCGCTTGTAGTCGGAGAACTGAAACTTCCAAAACGTAGACCTTCACAGGTCCACAGCTGTCTGCTGAATGTTCTTGGAGCCTGAGTAGTAAGAGAATACAAGACGTCCTGAGCGCAATCCATCAGGAGGTCAAGGAGATGCAGAAAGACTCATCAAAGATGGTCGCCGCCTTGGGAATGATTTTCGAGTGTAGTTTTCACACCTACTATAGGGTGGCTTCCTGTCTCAGAGGTGCTGAACTCGCCACTCTCTGAGGTTTTTCTTAGTGGGGGTGGGGGCATGTCACCAAACATGTACCTTAGATGAAAGCAAATTGCTCCTCAACATCCTCTTCGAACCAGACCCGAACTGCGAGTCTTCTGTCAGGGCGACCCAGCATTCTCAAAAAGCCTTGGGCTTCCTGATGTGTTCAAGGAGGGTGCTGCTTGCGGCTTCAGTTGCGCTGGGTCTTCAAGGACCATCCAACTCTTTTTGAGGGCTTCTTCCTGTCATGGCTCATAGCACAGACGCAGATCATATCTTACATTGGGCCTTCCCATGTGCTTTGCCAGCATTTCAGTGGGTTTATCAACAATGAGGGCGCTTGGGATCCCAAGTGTGTATGGGGAGCATGCAAGAAATTGTAGGGGCGCCCTTGAGGGGTTATCTGCCCATTTAGGAACTTCTCGTAGAACCAATTGGATAATGTCCTGGAGCCCAGGTCATCGTTTACAGCGACAATGGCAGCCAAATCAGCCGTTGCGGACAGGCTCGGGAGGGTCCATTGCACTTACCAAGGCCCTCCTAGTACCTTCAATTGGGGATATATGGCCCTCAATAGTGGGCAACTCCCTAATAGAGGTTAGGAGGAGGGTAATTATACTGACTAAGTTTCCCTGACCCTTTAAGTATTTGCCGGACACAAGCTTTGGAGCTGCGTGGTCTAGAAGGCACCTCCTGTATCCGCCGACGATTATAAGCGAAGAGTACTTAATATTGGGATGATATAGAAAATTCGGAGGGGATCCATGATTCAAAGAAGCATCCGTGACTTCCGTGTGTGCTTTATATATATATATCTATGTATACCAACATCTTGCGATGATGCAGAGGGTTGAAGAGAGAAAAGGATCCATCCGTAACAATACGCATGGGCAACGAGGAGCACGCCACTTCTTGGAGAAAGTCATGGGTCGGGTCACTTGAGGTAGGCTCAAAGCAGTACTTTAGTATTCTGCTGAGTAGCCGGAGGATGCCTGTCACGACCACTTCGCTTGCCATTGGTATCATCGCAGCGGTGCTCCAGGCCCTGACAGTTCTCAGACTTCTGGTGTTTCTGTGGCAAAGTTGCCGGAAGAGTCGGAGCTGTGCAGCACGTTGGTGCCGCGGCTGTTGGGCGCAGTGCGAGAAGTGGCTGGGAAAGGTGTCAGGAACAAAGAAGCACATCAAAGCATGCCGAGATATACAGCGCACCATTCTCCGAGGATTCTGCGCATGTTTTCTGGTCGCCTCAAGCATCCGGTTCGTACACGTACAGGTCAACGTGGCAGCCAATGTTGATCCAGTATATCTAGCAGTGGACATTCCGCTACTTGTAGCTCATGCCATGCTGCTTACTGTGCTTCTTTCACCATACCAGATTTCACCACTGGCATTGGATTTTCTGCATGCAGCTGGGCAGCTCCTTTGTGCTGTGGTCATCTACTTCTCCGAGGAGGAAGACTTGCAATCTTTAGTTCATATGATGCTACTTCCTCGGCTGGTGACTGCCCTCTGGGCTCAGCACGGCTGGAAGGCACTTGTTGGACACTGCCTCTGCAGCGGGGTCCTCTGGTGGCGAGATCCAGATATGATGTACGCAGCTTTTGAGACCCTCGGCTCTCAAATGATCCTGACTTGCATCCTGCACCGTCACATCTCGTTTCTGGCCCAGCAGCAGATCAACTTGAGCACCAAGCGAGTTTCCATAGATGACGCAGCTGCCCTCATGAGCGGTGTTTGCGATTGTGTGGTGGAAGTGGACTCGTCCTTCAAGCTCTTGGAGGAGTCTCCGCAGCTTGGAACAATGCTATTCTGTGAGAATTCCGCCGCTACTATGGCTGGAGCAGATTTTCTGGATTGTGTGCCTTGATCTGAGATCAGCCAAAATTTTCCCCCTACAACTCACCTGACAATGCATGGCGAGAGTTATGGGACTTTGTCCAACTAGGAGGCCCCTCGGGACCCTGGACCTGCATAACAATTTCCAAAAATGGAGTCCGCTTGTCTACCTATTGTTGGAGGGATTCCTAAAAGGGAACTCCCCCCCCAATGTGTGGCAATTTGTAGAAATCCATAGATAGACACTCTAGGGTTCCGATGAATTTTGGGAAGCGGAAAAGTAGGGATCCCCCCGTAGATCCCCAAATGAATGGGGTCCCCCAAAGAGGGATGCCTCTTGGTCGGGGACCCATATCCAATACGTCTTGCAGTCACCCGAGCTTAGTCCTCAGGTTGTGAGCGCGGATCGTCCTGGAGTGGAGTCTTTTCTACAGTGTGATGGAGGCTCAAACCCAACAATGATCGCCAGACTCATAGATTCTGCCGGCACCCAGATCAAGGTTGAGCTGCTCCAACTTACTTTCTTTACGGGTTCTGGGGCTTCCTGCCGCTTAGTTGGTATCAGAGAATCCCCGGACTTCACCGGAAGTACTATATCACCCCTCAAGTCAGACGGCGCTATCTCCTCCGCCGGGGGCAAGGGTGTTCCGGACTGTTCCATCGCGTTCGATGCCGTGACGTTCGACATCCTTGTTGCCAGTGATGAGTTTGAGAACCTCTTTGCTAGGTGCACCGGCCACTTTGCTGACTTTGAGCAGATGAGCATTTATGACCTCTCGCCAGATGTTGGTGAGACCTCGCTGAGCAGGCGCATACAAGGAGCAGTGAACTCTTTCAATCACACAAAGGCACTGCCTGGAGATGCGCGGCTTATGCTGGGGAGCTTCAACTTCCTCGGTGTGTGCACAGTGAAAGCCGTTCTCAACTTGGAGCATGACCCGGCCCTTGGCACCTTGGTGGGCACTTTGCGTTGCATGGAGCACCGCGAGAAGCCTGCCGGAAGAGTGCGAGCCAAGAGGCAAAGCCTTGCCCGCAAAAGCTTGCAAGGCGCACCCCCTACACCGCCACCAGAACGCAGCAACAAGAAAACCCTGACGTACCTGTAGTAGATCATTGCAAGATGATTGCCTATCCATGTTTCTAATTCTCCTGCACAGGTAGGAGTTTGTCTCACCAGTTTCACCGGCCGCGTGCGTCTAGGGTCTAAGGAGAGAGATGGGCTATCTTAAATCCTCAAGTTTAACTTCAGACTAAGCACGCCCCCCAATTGTTACTAATTATGGGTTCTTGTTTGACAGAACGGCTTCACAATGGTGGAGTGGAGCGTGGCCTTCATATCCAAAGCGAGATTGTGCCTTTTCTTCAGGTTGTCAAGCTGCGGATCTAAAAACAAGGCAGGATACGGGGCCAGTATAACCTTATATAGGTGGTTGTCAAAATTATGGTCCCGTTTTGGGTCCCTATTAAAATACGGCACCTAATATTTAGGGTACCCAAAAAGGGATCATTGACATCCACCCATATAGTATTTTCCGTTTTCTTTCCATTATCCCAATATATAACCCTATATAGTAGTTTCCGTTTTCTTTTCCATTATCACAATATATAACCCTATATAGCAGTTTTTCCATTTTCTTTTCCAATATCCCAATAGATAACCCCAATATGGATCTGGGTACAATAATAGACTGTAATATATACTATCACACACTATAATATACTATACGAATATACTGTCATATACTATAAAATACTATAGTACAACCCTAAACCCTTAACCCTAAACCCCTAAACCCCTAAACCCTAAACCCTAAACCCTACGCTATGGTGGGACCCTTACTGTATGGCTCTGGTGGATGCCTACCGGCTGAGCAAGGCTGACTCTCGGAGAGGTCTGGAGACCCTCAAAGTATTGGGGGTTATACCAGGGTTATATGAGCTCCTTAAAGGGGGGTTATCTAGGGGTTTAGGGTTTAGGATTTAGGGTTTAGGGTTTAGGGTCTAAACTCCTTAAAGGGGGTTATTTAGGGGATTATATATGGGACTACTATAGGGATTATTATTAAGACTATAGCTCATATGGGGGATATGTAGGGATAATGGAAACTACAGGGAATAAAGGGATTATATAGGGTTCTTATGGGGATCATAGGGTATGTATAGGGTTTATATAAAAAAATGGAAAAGATGATGGAAAAGAAAATGGAAACTGCAGGGATTATGGGATTATATAGGGTGTAGTAATCTATCAAACCCTGTAAGCTCTGAATAGATTCCTTCGACCGAATCCTAGAGTTTGGGATCTGGGGCTTAGGGCTTAGAACATCCCCCCCGCCCCCCACATTAAACCCTAAGCTCCACACCCTAACCCTCAGCACCGTGGCTTGCTCGTTCGGAGAATCTAGAGTGTGTAGCCCTGTCAGCGTGCGCCGCTGTACACAAACCTTGTGCTCAAGCCTAAAACTAAAGTAGCAGCTTAAAGAATTGAGAATGCGATTCACGCAAAATGTGTGTCTGCATCTAGCATGGTACTCTTAATTACACATTGCCTGCAACTGCAGCTGCATTCGTAGAACAGATTCGCGCAGAGGCCACACCGAAGCCCACGAAACTCCATAGAAATCTGCTACAAGTAGAGGCAGCGCGTTGTGTAAAAACTGTACCTACCCTGGGCGTCCTCCCTTGCATACCCCAACACGTTTGTTTTCTCATGCCAGGGATGCCATGAGCTCGCAGCAGACATGGAACCCAACAGACTCCAAACCCTACATGGCAGCTTGCATTTTTCTCCCCTGCAATTTACATATCCCTATAGACAACAGATTTCCCTTATATGATCTCTATAATTAACCCTAAATCCTAAACACCGCAAATGATCGTTGGAAGGTGGCCGCAGTCCTGGGCAGGTTCTTGCCCAGTCATCAGGTGAGGAGACTGAGGCTCAAAGTTTGGCGGGTTTAGGGTTCAGGGTGTAGGGTTTAGGCAAAAGAGTATAGAGTTCAGAGTTCAATACCACTTAATTACGTAAATAAAGGCCCCTTCAATGAGTCACAGGGAATCTCAGGGTTGAGGATTTTAGTTTAGGCTAGAGTTTTCAGGTTTAGTTATGGTACAGGGAGACCCCTATAGTCAGGCTTTCGAAGCCGCGAACCACTAAGGCTGAGACCAAAGCCATATACCAATCCTAATTCAAACTCATTGGGTTATATAGGCTTATGTAGGGTTATACAGGGGGCATGGAAAGAACTGGAAGCTACGATTTGTTGGTAACCAGCTATACAGAAGGATTAGATTTGAGCTGCGCGAGAAGATGCGGGTTCCTAGCTTGCACCTCAGCTTTTGTTTCTTGACCTCAGCAACTACCTGGTCCTGGCAGTTGCTGCTTTCCCCTCAGGAGCCATACACTGTGTCACTTACATGGACTTACATGGGCTTGGTAGGGAATAAGGGACTATATTATGTAGGCAGGGCTTATATTACCTTATTCCCTACCAGGTGCCAGGAAGGTCAGGTCAGGGAAAGTAAGCTGCAAAGAGGAGTAGAGGAATCAACCAATCAGCCGTCATATTTCAGGAGCCTGCTCCTTCAAGCATGTAGAGGATTCTGGGGGTTGGAGCTTTGGGCAACGCAGTCCCAGACTTCCGAAGAACATCTTAAAAACAAATAAATACATATATATATATACATATAGAGGGGTTTTATCGGGTAATATAATTAAGGGTCTATATAGGGCTAAATTTGGATATATACCCTGATAATGGAGAATCAAGTGGAACAGAAAATGGAAAATAGCATGGGAACTAGGATTATGGAGTTGTTTTTGGGGAGCCTACATCCTAAAAACCTTGGCCAAGTGGTTACCGGGATATTCCTCAAGTAGGGGATATAGGACTGAATCGGGAGCCCCTAAGCCCTACATGAACAAATCTTTCCTGTCCAGAGGCGGGGGCTTAACGCCTGGAAGCGCCTGGGTTACCCTGTGGAAGGCCACGCCCCAACCCTACACCCTCAACCAGGGTTCAGGGTTTAGGGTATGTTGCCAGGGCACCTGCGAGACAGCTCAGGCCTAGACCACCCAAACATTCATGACAGCACTTGGGAGGTACAGGTAGCGTTTAGGTTTGCAGTGTTAGATGGCGCCAGCACTTGAGGTGTCTTAATTGGACCGTAGAGAGGCTGCCGTAGCGGGTTTCCTTTGTGAAGGAGTGTGACAGCGTGGTGTTGCATCTGCTGTGAGCTTTTGTCTTTATTGACTCGTCTGGGCCATTGTTGCGCATAAGTTTAGTCTCGTTTTAGTGTAGTTAGTTCCCAAATGGAAGCACCCCAACGAGGAACTAGTCGCAGGCTTTGCATTGCGATGCTGTTTGCAGGGGTCCCGTAAAGGGCTACATGAACTGCCTCAAGTGCGGGGGTGCGGACATCGTGGTCCATAATTGGGGGTTGCAATGTTCAGGACTTTATTTCATGGGTATATGGGGCGCCTTTGTTTGGCACGTATTTAGATGTTAAGCCCAAGTCAGGAGCACCCGCTGTAGCTTCGGAGACATTGCACGAGAAAGCATCCGAGTGATCGGGCGCCGTATCAGATCTGAAGGTTCCCAAACCTAGGCCCTACACTTGCGTGACTAAATCTATACCGCCTATAGTCCCCCTTAGGTAGATAGAAGGGGGGGTATATTGGGATCTTTCTATAACATACCCCAAGCTTTATTCTATCTACTTAAGGGGGACTATATGCCCTACCGTACCTTTGAAAGAAATCATTCAACCTCGGGACTTTTGCGCGCAGCTCTGAAGTCTTGTGCCCTGCCTAGGTTGGTAAACCCTAAGCCCTACACCTCTAAATCCTAAACCATACACCCTAAACCATAGGACAGCCCAACAATTAAAAGGCCAAGCTCATATGGATCTGGTTCAGGTAGGGTGTAGGCTTGGGAACGAAACTTGCGGCTCCTATCATATCAATGTCGGAGGAGAATTCATGTGTAACCACCAAAGCCTCGTTTTGCTGCATTAGCTGTATACCTGTTTCATGACAAATTTGACAAATCATATTCTTTTTGAGCTTGCAAGTTACACCGAACGAAAAAAGGTGCCATCCCCGAAAGGCCCCCTAGAATCCTCTGAAAATCCAAGCGTGCCCTCGGCAGATCCTGCACTCTTCAAGAGATTCAGACTTTCTTACGACAGCTTGTACTGTTCGAGTCTACCGAGCATAAGGGATGGCTCTATTTGCTACTATTTGCCCCAATTCTTGAGAATATCTTTAGTATTCAAGCCCCGCTAAGGATGTCTACTGGGGTTGGAAATATTCTGAGCCTACGGCAGGCAGCCGACACACTTTCTTCGCGCGCCAGCGCTTAGGCCGGACGCTTCACATGCAGTCAGGGTCAGGGGGTTTCGGTATTGGATCTTCGATTCGGGCCTCAAATCTTCGGTCAGAAGTTGGCGTCCCTGCCCTACTCTCTTCAAAGTAGGGGTAGGTCTCTTATGGATGCGCCCGGAATGAGGGTCCAAGTGTTTGGGAGTATACAAGGAGAAACCTGTTTTAGTCCCGGATAGTGATGATAGAATTTCAGTGTGATGTGCCCTAAACCCTAAGCCCTGTCTGTTCAAGCCGAATCCGCCCGACATTCCAGGAGATTCAGGCTATGTAGTGCACGGGTGTTGAGGTTGCCAATTCTGCTTGGTTGCGTTCACGTGACAGCTTGTTTAGGGTGCAGGGGTTGGGGCTTGGAGTTTAGGCAGCCGACGAGAGCAGATTTCTCACACGCTGGGAAACAACCAGTCGTCTTGCCTCATATTCCTTGCAAAACTAGAGGAGAAGTAGCAGCAGCAGCAGGAGTAGGAGTAGGCGTAGGAGTAGGAGGAGGAGGAGGAGTAGTAGTAGCAGCAGCAGCAGTAGCAGTAGACAAAGTTCCAAAACCCTCTTAAAGTGATATAGGTCTTTCTCTTAGGAGACTCATTACGAAGATTCTGAAACTCGACGTCCCCTTGTTCAAAAGAGCATTGGGGGGCGTATCATATTGCATCTACGGGTTATACGGGAGTGGGATTGGTTATCATTCCGGCTTGATATAATGTCAACCCAGTTTCCACATATGTTCTTTTTTCCTTACATATTTTCGGGGGCAAATGTTCAGTATGTTCGTTTTGCTCAGACAGACCCCGAGGCGAACTCCCCAGCCCAATACCTTCCACGAGGACTGAGCCAATGCTGTATAGTTCAGGGTTTCGGGTACAACCACACCATCAGTATAATTCCTTACCAAGTCGTCATATCTCTGACAGGCCAGTGTTGTTCTGCCGTGAAATTCTGAAATTTCGCGGGGTGGGAATGCCACGAATAGCCCAAGAAACTAAACCAGTCGCGAGGTCCTTGCTCGTACGGTTACCAAAAAAGCCCATACTTCACGAGCCAGGTGACAACGTGTTAAAGTTGGGTGACAGTGGACTTGAGCTGGAGGAAGGGCAGAAGTCCCTGCCGGGCATTCGTGCAAAGGCATGAGAGTTACGATTAAGGTTGGGGAGCAAGGGGGTGTGATCGATCCAAAATCCTACAGCCCACCAGTCGATGAGGGCCTTGGAGTTCAGCAAGATACTCTGCGCGCCCACATTTTCCAAGATCATACACCTTTGAACCTTTCGCTCAAAACCCTAAAGCCCTTCAACCGGAGTTGCCCTCAAATCCTGTAAACCCTCAGGCGTGTGCTTATGTGAGCTAAGGCCTAAAGTAAAAACTCCCAGAAGACCCCTTCATAACGTTTAGGGTTTAGGCCGTTTATAACCCCCAATGATACTCCCCTATATACTACTCTAGATAACCCCCCTTCAGGAGTTTAGAGTATAGCTCATGTATGGGCGCAGCTTTATCATGCCAGAGCCTATTGGGTGGGAAGGGTATGCACTCCGTAATGTGGGAGGATACTATTTTGTTAGCACTCCTAACATTTTGACAGTTTTCCATAAGAGTCTTCATATATTGGAGGACATTCGACATTAAAGGAAGGATGAATATCAGAAGGTGGGCCCGCAAAAACTTGGAGTCTGCGGTTCCCTTTTTGGAAGACGACCTGCATAGCAACTCGAGGCTCAAAGTAGGGCCTGAATAAGTACCAATATCATCCCCAATAATGGAGAATCAAATGGAAAAGAAAATGGAAAATCAAAAGGAAATTGGGGTTATATAGGGATTTATAGGACAATATAGGTTAGGAGGACCCCCCACCCTGTAATAGTGGTATAAATAGGAATATAAGAGGACCGTAATATAATCCTTACTATTCCCTTTCGTCACTATTACTGGGTGGGGGGTCCACCTAAAATATCGGGGCCTGAATAATTACCAATATTCTGGTTCCGTATTCCTTGTATAATTATAGCACATCGTACCTCAAATGGACCTCATGATATTGGTAAGTATTTAGGACCCTCGAGTATGCCACACAGGTACATATGCCCTAAGCCCTAAATCCTCATCCGCGTTAAAAATAGTACTATGTTGGAGGCGGTTAGTATTTGGGACAGACTAACTAGGGCCCAGTCAGTGGAAGGCACCTTCAAAGCCCCAAACCCTAAATCCTGAACCCTGAGCCCCAAGTTTAGGGTTTAGGGTTTAGGGCCTAACAGAAGACGCTGCCGTGGGGCATGGGTTTTCGAAAGCCCGTATATTTGGGTTTTCTTCTGTGTTGTGCAAGAGTAGCTCCTTTGCATGTCTATGTATTCCCCACTGCAACATCTTCTATGTTCCCACAGTTCAACTGATGCCTCAATTGTAACACGTGACACGCCCACGTGTTTGACTTGTGTGTATAAATATTCATGTGTTTATAAACACCCCTGTTTTTATAAACGCCCGTGTGTCTATAAACACCCCGATAGCAAGAAAACAAACACTCGAGAAGTTCGTGTTGAAAGGGAGGGGGAGGGGAGGTATGGGTTATGTTGTGTGATGTCATGTTATGTTACGCAGTTCATGTTGAGCTTTGGGCCTTCGGCTCTTGAGCTTTTGAGTCTAGGGTTTGGGGCTAAGGGAAAAGGTTTAGAGGGTAGGCGTTGTAAGCTTCTGTCTTCGTGCTGCCGTAGCGCGGAACTGGAAACCGTACGCCGTAAACCCTAAGCCCTAAACGTCCTTCGAACGGAAACTCTGAAACCTAAATCCTAAACATATACACTATTATATTAGACTAAGTATAGCAGTTTACATTTTCTTTTCCGTTATGCCTGTATAACCCCAACATATACCCTACGCATGCGCCTGACTGGCCTCGATCCTGGAATTTGCACCAGCAGATTTAGAAGCGAAACTCAGGCTTACTTCGGGTTAGTGGTGGCAGAGAAGACACGCAAAATGCAAGCTGCTTAAGGTTTAGGGAATGGAGAAGAGAGTGGCAGGTACTATTTAGGGTTCAGGGTTTAGGGTTTAGGATTTGAGGGGTAGAAGGGGAAATGGAAATGACTCTAAACATGGAGAACTACATGGAACATGAAATCGAGACTAGGGCTGTATAGTGTAAGATCTATTGAACGGAAAATTGTGAGTCTTTCTCAATCTCTGCGATTCCCGCACATGGAACGAAGTGGGCAACCCTAAACCCTAAACACTACGCCCCGAACCTGTGAGATCCCCTAGTGCCATGATCGTCTGCCTGACCCTCAGTACTTTTTAGTCTGAGAAACTGGGAGAACTATGGTACCCTTTTAGTATCAACAGTGTAGATCTATTTTAGGGCTTAGGGGTTCAGGGTTTAGGGTATAGAGCAAAAATCCTGGGATACCCTCATGTTGAGAAACCACATGTCTCCTGAGTCTACCCAGTTGCCTAACTTCAATTCCGACCAGTTGCCGGCGTGCCATGTCCATAGCTTGCTATGTGGGATTTCTCGAAAGTGGTGCTCTCTTCTGCGGGGGCTTATTAAAGGATGTACTAGAGTCCGGATGCAGTATGTTCTGAGTGTAAGATAGGGATCCTAATTTTGAGGAATGCCCATGCCTGTCCCTTTCCCATCAGTCCGTTTTGTGGGCTGCTTCGCGCGCGTCATCCACAAAGGAGACCCGACAAGTGGCATTTACTCCTTACATATTATTATCATTATTATTACTATTACTACTACTATTACTAGTATTATTACTATTATTATTATTACTCTTATTATTATTAGTAGTATTATCAGTTTCTTCATGAACTCCCAGAATCCTGACAGTGATGGTTCAACTCAAGCGCGATGCCCAGCAGGGACTGTTCTTGAGAGGCACAGGCGAACCCGCTTCAGTGGGAGTTTCCCGTGTGGATTTTACTAGGAGGGGACTCATGTCGCTGCAAGAGGAAGTTCGTATAGATCCTCATGCATCCCTTCACCCCAACATTAAACACCTCCCCCCCCCCCCACACGCCGCGCACCCTTGTTCATCATCTGGCATAAGCAACCTGATTTATTGGGCCGGGGGGGTACATACTTAGAAGGGAGTGCGACTTTAAGAATAGGGGGAGGGCTTACTTGCCCGACCTGGAGAACCCCCCGGCTGAAAGCTGAATTTCTCAGCATCGATTGTACATATGCTGCCGAGGCCCGAACGATATCTCTCTTGGTTCGAAAACAGCGGTGATGCGGGGTTTTCTCAAGATGGAGGACTTCAGGGACCAAAAAGATGAACTATAGAAACGTATTTCGGGTCATTTTTTGTTTCCAAAGCTCCCAGGCGTTTGCATACGTAGGCACGGTTGCTCACAAAGCAAAACTCCGCCTGGATGGAAACTTTTTGGACTTGCTCGAAATGTGACAACTTGCTAGTCTTCGTGAAGCCTCAAATGGGGGTGTCCCAAAATTAGGGGTACCTTTTTGGAGGTCGCACTAATAAGGATTATAGCATTTTTGGGTCTATATTGGGGTCCTTTTTTTTGGAAACTACCAAATAGCAAGCATGCAGAACACTATCCAGGAGGCATTGTTGGCACTGCTTCGGGGGATCAGGCTTTGCATATCTAGGGGGTTTTGGTAACCCTCACCCCGCAACAAATTAGGACCTTACTGCATCTAGTCATGTGGTAGTTATGGGTCCTAATTTGGGGCAGTCAGGCTTACAAAAATGCGTGCTTGTCACAGAAAAGACAGCTTTTGGTTGGTGACTGTGACTATACGGGGATGAATTATGGGGGTGCTTATTTGGGATTGTTCAGGGGTTCTTTAGAGAAACGCCCCTAAACCCTAAACCACCTTTGGGCTTTGAAGCCTGCACTCTTCAGTCTTAACGATCAAGGGTCAGTGTTGTTCCCGTCGGGCTGTACCCCTGCGATTTCATGGGGCATTGGAGGGGACTTATTTGGGGAATATGGGATCCATACTGGGCATTGCCAGGCTTTTATGGGGAAACCCTGTTAGGGTTACAGTCTTCGGGGCACTACGAAACAAGACTTGAAGAAGTATTGCCATGAATGATCTCGAATCAGGGTTTAGGGGTTTAAGGGTTTAGATCAGCTGTGTGAGCTCGCACAGAATCGGCGGCTTTGGTACGAAACTGGTCGTACGTGGATTCAACAGTCGTATGCTGGTCCGGGAGTAGCACAGCAGACGTGGAGCAGATGGCAGCACACAGTGCAGCAACACGTGGCATGGATGTTCAATGCAGTGTTATTGCAAACTGAATCGGGATTACTCCTGGTTTGGGTTGATGACACTGAAGGGCTTGTCCAACTCTGCCATCCTTGTGATGCATCACTGGAACGCTCATTGCTGCATAGTCTTCAGCATGTCCGTATGCAAACGTCGGCTTCTGTCTTCACACTCACCATGAGACAAGAAGTGTATGAGGCTTTTTTGTATCAGTTTCGTCAGGTTTCCCTGTGTTTGTTCCATGACTTCGAAATTGTATTCTTGATTGAGCTCCTGAGTGATTCCATGTATCAATCAGTTTGTCGGTTGTTGCGGTAGAAAACCTACTGCTGTTACTGGCAACCTACCCGGCTAGCGGATCAGAGGCCTGGATGCAAAAAGGGCTTACATATTATATAAGCCATAAAAACTATTGGCTTGGCTTGTAGCAGTCTCAGGCGATGTCTGGAGAATGCTGCATAAGCCAATCCTGCATGGAGCTTTCTACAAGAATGGCGGCCAAAAGATACACCTGGTGTTGCGAAGTTGTTTTCGGAATCCTACATTATCATCCGAAGGCCCGATGCAACCTTTGTAGGCACCTCCAAGATGGGACCCCCACTCCACTGTGGCGAGCCAGCTCAGAGCCCTCATCGGCCGTCAAATCAGCCTCAACACGCCGTATTTGAAAATCACAACGGACTCTTGCAACCTCTTTTCGTGCATCATGTAATCCCAAATACTTACACTTTAGTTTTTCTTCCAATGTACAACCCACAACATTGCAGGTCAATGGGAACACAACGCGCTAACGTGAATCGCAAATCATGTCTCCTGTCCTGGAATGTTGGACCCGCTTTAGTCGGTACGATCCCCCCACCAAAAAAATGGAGGACCCTGAATAAATTGTTTGAGTGGTATAAGCTGAGTCATAACGGTATTTGTATTGATTTTTATTGGTTACTATTCAAAACTAAATGTTTTATTGTTCGAACGTAAAAAAATACTGCTTTGCCCAACTTGACATTAAAGAGGGTCCCGAAAACATATTCAGATCCTGAATAAGCCCCGAAA